>OZ024755.1:5591589-5639089 GCA_964016885.1 Eledone cirrhosa
CCAGTTCGATACTCAGGGCTGGTTCTACCTCAATATCTTCCTCACACACACAGGCACACATATACACAGTCATACACAGACACTCATGCTTCCCGAGATTCACCAACACTACACCTAATATTCCCCCTCCATACACACACATCATCATCATCATCATTTCATTTTACGTCCACTTTTCCCTGCTTGCAAGGGTGGGACGGGAACTGATTCTGGCTTGATTTCTACAGCTGGATGCCCTTCCTAACACCAACCTCATTTACAGTGTGTGCTGGGTGCTTTTTTGCCGTGGCACCTCCATGACCACTTTGCAGTGGAATGATAGGGACCCCAGTCCCTATCATCTCATTTCTACAGTGAGTAAACTGGAGCAATGTGAAATAAGTGCCTTGCTCAAGGAAACAATACATCACCCAGTCTGTATACACACACATGTATATCATGACTCATACACTATTCACTGCCCTGACATTTGTACATTATTCTATGTACTATACAGGCACCTTTGATGAGTTGTAGTGCACCTGAGCACTGAACACAATAATTTCATTATTATTATTATTATACACAAGCATGCAGCATTGTTTACAGAACAGTGTTCTTATTAACTCAACCAATGTGTGGTAGATTGTCAGAATCATTAGAGCGTTCAAGAAAATATTTTGCAGTAGTTTTATGTTCTAAGTTAACTTTGTTTTCCATCATTTTGGCGTCGATAAAACAAAGCCCCACTTCAGTGTTGAGGTTGTTAGGTTCATGCTTAAATCAGAAACCATTATTAGTTGACCTTATCTCAACAGACAAATGAAAAAGACATTCCAGACATGACCCCCCTTTGTCATTTCTTTTTCTGTCATTGTGTTTCTAGAACTCAATTACATTATACGTACTTCCGTTAGTTTTTTTTTTTTAAAGACGGAAGACTGAGATTTGACAGATATTTGGCAGCTAAATCAAGCAAACACAGTGACCTCCTGTTTGTTCATTGAGCTGTTTTATATCGACGATTGGATATCAGGAATTGTCAAATATTCAAACCGGAAGGAAATTACTGATTCTCTCAGAGATTTACGAATATTTGCTATTTGACAAATAATGTCTGTTTTTATTTTTTATTTTTTGGGATGGTGGGGGTGGTGGAGGGATTTCTAACCAGATGTAGTTTGGGTTTCGAAAATCAAACCCATTATATTTTGAAAAATTAAAAAGTCAGAACCTTTTAACCCTTTAGCATTTACATTATTCTATATTTACTATTGTATTTTCATAGTAAAGGCTTTATTTTACATAATTATCTCACAATATTGAATCTAAGAAATTTTGATATTTAAGAGGCTGGTTATGGCTGGTTTGAACAGAAAGAGGTGGGAGAATTCTGGCTGGATATGGCCGGTTTAAATGCTAAAGGGCTAAAGATTAAATTCTTAAGTAATTTTAACCAATCTGATTTATTCTTATTCTACAGCTCGGTTCATTTAATGAGCACAATTAAGATAACAGTTAGATCTCGTTAGGTAAAAATATTCAAACAAACAACATATAGGAATGAAAATGAGAGACGTTAATTATACCAACTGACAATGTCTAACGTATAACAGAAACATATTTAACACATTTGAGTAAATAATATTATATATCTAACATAGTATAGCACTCACTGTAAATGAGGCTGGTGTTAGGAAGGACACCCAGCTGTAGAAATTAATCAGGGACGGTTCTGTACGAGTGAGACATGGTCTTCCGACCAATCCCACCTCAAGTGGAACAAAACCGTCCAACCCCTGTTAGGATGGAAGATGGATGCTAAATGATGATGATGATGATTACATATATGTAACATACATGTAAGGAAAAATCTCTTCCCTATTTACATAGGAAAAACATACTGAGTTATTGATTAACCTATTTCCTTTGTGTCAAACACCACACAGACAAGGTATAGATAAGGTCGGAGTGTTTGTGAAGATTGTGTCGACTGAAGGAAGTTAGAATAAAATCGTTTATCACATATATTTATATATTTATATCTCACGCTTTAGCCTGATAATCTAATCTAAGTTGATTTCTAACTTAAGACACCTTTAAGTAGTTGAGAGACATCTACTTTCCTTTCTGAATAGAAAGAAATGTCATCTTCGTACTGATTTCACTCTAAATAATATATGAACTCATATCTGTAAGCCAAAAAAAAGTACTTGCTTGTCATACGGTTTACCCTATACCAGGACAGCCACGATTAACTGCTAATGAGATATGAGGAAATGAGGAAAAAGATAGAGAGAAGAAGTCACCAAACTTCTACATTCTTCAGTGACAGGTTTTCTTTATCCAACAAGCCAATATCTATCATAGGTATTGGTTTATAGTTACCAAAATAAAAAGTATGTCTTCTCATAAGAAATTTATAGAATTACATATTATACATAACAGGTGATGCTACATGGAAATCTCAACTAGAAGATGTTAAATACCTATCCAAAGTTCCCCACTGTGTCAGTAATAGTATCTTGTTCCTCTGGTAAAAGCACTTAACTTTCCAAAGAACCATCTTATATATATATATATATGTGTGTGTGTGTGTGTGAGTGTGTGTGTGTGTGAGTGTGAGTGTGTATCCCGGGTTCAATCGAGTGTAACCACAGTAAGTAAGGTACTCAATACATAGCAGAGTAGTATAAATATTTAATATAGAAATGGCTTCTACAGGACTAGAACTGTTTCATTTGAAGGAAATCATCGGGAAAGCCCTGATGATTTCCTTTGAATGAAACAGTTCTAGTCCTGTAGAAGCCATTTCTATATCAAATAAATATATATATATATATATATGAGATGTGAGAAAAACCACAGACCCTCCATCTCAACTCTAATTTTGAAAAGCAGAAGAACTGCGAAACCGGTAAAGGAACCAAATAAATATATATATTTTTAAAAAAATAAGACTCCAGTTGCATTTTCTATTTCATCTTTTTTTTCTTTATATATATATATATATATATATACACACACACACACAACAATTACCATAATCTCACCCTCTCTCTCTCACTATATATGTATATATATATATATATGAGAGAGAGAGTATGTTTCCATATGTAAAAAAAAAAAATTATGTCTAGACAAAGTTTATAATATGCTGGACTATATAAGGAGATACAGACGAATGAATAACCAGAGCTATGTCTGTGGAATTTTTGAAAGTTATGTAATACTGATGGATAGACTTATCTGACAATATGTCTTCACATCACGCGGAGAGTCGATATCTACCAGAAGACTCTACTGACCTTTTCTAACACCTTCATAGCTTTCCTTTGAACGTTTCTGTCAGTTTTTAACGGCAGATAATAATGTTAACCATTCTACAATATTTTAACTGAGATATTTGTGGTTGTTGTCAATGTTTGTATGAGAAGATTCATATGTTTTATTATCATAACCTATTATAAAACACTATACACTATTATAATCGATATTCTGTTAAGCACCTGAATGATTATGGAAGCATTCGTGCACTGCAATGGAATGGATCTCTGTCAATATTAACTATGAGTGTTTCTTTTTAACCCTTTATCATTTATATTACTCTATATATAGTATTATATTTTCATGATAAAGGCTTTATCTTACATAATTTTTTCACATAATATTGAATCTGTGAGATTTTGCTATTTTTTATGTTGAGAATAATACCTTAACATCAGTATAGCCAGTTTGAACAGAAAGAGGTGAGAGAATTCTGGCTGGATATGACCGGTTTAAATGCTAAAGGGTTAACACAAAATATCTACTGGTTAACAAGGGAGGTACCCAGAATCTCCCTGAGAATTATATCAAAATGTATACATGTTTGTGGAATGTTTAACTTATGTAGATGTTAGATTTATGAGCAAGTTCCTTCGTTGATCAAACAACTGGAACACTCATCGTGGAAACTGACTGAGATCCATTCCATTCCATTTTGCCATTGATGTTTAACCCTTTAACATTTACATTACTCTATATTTACTATTATATTTTCACAGTAAGGGCTTTATGTTACATAATTATCTCACATAATATCGAATCTATGAGATTTTGATATTTATTTTGAGAACACTACCTTAACATCAGTATGAGCAGCCAGTAATGGCCAGTTTGAATAGAAAGAGGTGAGAGAATTCTGGGCGGATATGGCCGGTTTAAATGCTAAAGGGTTAAAGAAACTGAGCGCCCTACCTCACTGGCCTGACAGCATTGGTTCGTTGCTTTTACTGCATCGGTTTAACAGATGATCATGTAACATTTCTAGACATTACACATCTTATATATATATATAGGATATATATACATATATATACATATATACTTACATATATATTCTTATATATAGATATATATACATATATATATATATACATATATACACACATATATATTCTTATATATAGATATATATACATATATATATATATACATATATACACACATATATATTCTTATATATAGATATATATACATATATATATATATACATATATACACACATATACATACATATATATAAACACACATATACATACGTATATATACATACATATATATATATATATATACACATATATATACACACACATATACATACGTATATATTTATATATATATATATACACATATATACACATACATATATATACACATATATATACACATATATATACACATATACTTATATATATATATATACACATATCCTTATATATATATATATATACACATATCCTTACATATATATATACACATATATTTACATATATATATACACATATACTTACATATATATATATACATATATATATATACACATACTTACATATATATATACACATATATATATACACACACATATATATATACACATATATATATACACACACATATATATATATATATATACACATATACACACATATACACATATATATACACACACACATACTTACACATATACACATATACACATATACACACATATATACACATATATATATACATACATACATGCATACTTACATACATACATATATATAGTAGAACATCTGGTGAATTTAAAGGCAGGTATCTATTATAGACCAGCAGATGTATAATATCTGTAAACGGTATATTCTCATCAAGTAATCTGGAAAGATCTTAGAACCTGCCAGCACGAGAGATGAAACATGATACAACAGATAGAAATATCAGTTATGGGATATTACATTGACTCTTAACTTTTAAATTCAAAATTTATGCTTCAGAACACACTCATATATCCATATATATATGTATATCATCATCATCGTTTAACGTCCATGTTCCACGCTTGTATGGGTTTGGACGGGAGTTTTCCCACTTGAGGCAAGAGTGGTAGTCATTGCTCACAGAGGACTGTCTGGCGGGTTTTCTACAGCTGGATGCCCTTCCTAACACCAACCATATTTACAGTGTGGGGCTGGGAGGTTTTTACCGTGTTGCCTACACGGCCACATTACGTGGACTGTGTATATAATAGTAATAATTGTTTCTACGTTTGGCACAAGACCAGCAATTACCCAGTGCATTACTGGTACTTTATTTTATCGATCCCGTACGGATGAAAGGCAAAGTTAACCTCGGCGGGATTTGAACTCAGAATGGCAAGGGCCGTAACTATGCGTCAAAGCATGGCGTCCGACCCTCTACCGATACTGCTAATCCATCACTGTATATAATAGTAATAATAATAATAATATATATATATGCTACTATGGAAAAGAAATGCTTCCCTAACTATATATATATATAGATATTTCTGAAGAAGACAGTCTGATCAAACCTATATATATATATATATATATATATATATATATATATATATAAGTATTAAGTTGTTAAACAATATTCAATGATTATGTCAAAGAATGAGTTTTACAGTAGTACGTTGATTAAATCTTAACCATTTAACATCTCAGGGTATGTCATGTATCATTATATTTTGTCTGATGAGGACGTACTGTTGTACATCCGAAATATGTATAATAAAATGTAATTGATCAAAAGAACATCTATTTTATTAATACTTATAAATTATTTTACCGTTGAGTGCTTCCAATCTACTGTAAAATTCATTCTTTGGCATAATCATTGAATATTGTTTAACAACTTAATACTTATATATATATATATATATATATATATATATATATTTATTAAAATAACAGATTAAAGTTTAAGCAAAGAATCGCTGCTTTCACCCTTAACGGGATCTTCTGAAACTAACAAAGTCTATCTGTGAACGCAGAAGTGAATATTTGCTCTACGGTTCTTATATATTTGATATATATTTATCCTTATCGAGCCCTCTTTGGATTTTCGTCTTCAAATTTATTATTATTACTATATATATATATATATATATATATATATAAATATATATATCATCATCATCATCATCATTATCTTTGTTTAATGTCCATCTTCCACGCTAGCATGGGTTATATATATATATAAGTTTATCCTGGGTTCAATTGGGGGTAACCACACAAGTAAAGTATTCAATACAAAGCAGGGTACAAATATTTAATGTAGAAAAGGCTTCTACAGGACTACATCTGTTTCATTCAGAAGAAATTACCAGGAAGCCCTGATGATTTCTCGCGAATGAAATAGTTCTAGTCCTGTAGAAGCCTTTTCTATACATATATATATATGTGAGTTTTGGTTTCAATCGGTGGGTAACCACAGTAAGTAAAGTACTCAATACTTTAGTAGAGTGTATACAACAAATTTGATATAGAAATGGCTTCTACAGGACTAGAATTGTTTCATTTGAATGAAACAGTTCTAGTCCTGTAGAAGCGGGGAGAGAGAGTTGGGAGGGAGAGTTTGTTAGGAAATGTAAGCGGCAGATATTAGCAATGGAAACATTATTTTCTTGAACTGATTTGACAATTGGTTCATTTCTAGTTCTATAACATGGAATTTCCATTTATTCTGTTTGGGTGTAGACATAACAGAAAACTGCATCAACAATTCGGATTAAATCCAAACTTACAGCAATATATATATTAATATATCACAGAATTACTGCATCAATGCATTTTCAAAGCAGCATCTGGCAAAGAACTCAATAGTTTAAAGCTGAGGGTATTATATGAATTAATATAAAATTAATATAAAATTAATATAAAATTAATATAAAATTATGTAGAGTAACTGAAGTAAAAACAACTCCAGGCATAGTTATCTACCTCATCAAAGATAGAGATATATGTATGTGTATATATATACTGACATACATATATACCTACTTGTGTATATATATATATATATACACACACACACACACACCTACATATATATATATATACCTACTTGTATATATATATATATGCAAACATTTATATACATACCTACCTACCTACCTACATATATTTATAGATGCATATTAAATGTGAGATGGAGAAAGACAAATGATAATACCCCCCCCCCACTCTCATATATATATACCCCACCCTCTCCCCCCACACACACTCTCTCTCTCATATATATATATATATATTACATGGTATATTTATGTATTCCATCACACAAGTGCACATATGCAGATTAGTATAATTATGAATATTTAATTGTGTTCTCACCAACACAAGATGATTTTTGTACATTTGTACATCTCCAGCAAATCTACTTTAATCAGGTATATAGGCATATATATATATATATATATATATATATATATATATATATATATATATATATAGTTACATATAGACACAGTCACATATAGACATACATACATATACACACTCAGTTATAGACACAGGCACATATATAGAGTTACATATAGACATACATACATATATATATAAACACTCATATATATAGAGTCACATATAGAGAGAGAGAGAGAGAGAGAGGGGGGAGAGAGAGAGAGAGAGGAAGAGAGAGAGAGAGAGGGGGGAGAGAGAGAGAGGAAGAGAGAGAGAGAGAGGGAGAGAGAGAGAGAGAGGGAGAGAGAGAGAGGGAGAGAGAGAGAGAGAGAGAGAGAGAGAGGAAGAGGGAGAGAGAGAGAATTCATGTGTATGGGTTTGTTTGTATATGGGTATGTGTTTGTGTGTGTGTATCTGTATGTGTGTGTATGAGTGTGTCTGGGTGTGTCTGAGTGTGTCTGGGTGTGTATAGGTGTGTGTGTGGGTGTGTGTGTGTGTTTGTCTGGGTGTGTATAGATGTGTGTAGGTGTGTATAGGTGTGTGTGTGTGTGTGTGTGTGTGTGTGTGTGTGTGTGTGTGTGTGTGTGGTTGTGTGTGGTTGTGTGTGTGTGTCTATGTGTGTGTGTGTGTGTATGTGTGTGTGTATGTGTGTGTGTTTGTGTGTGTGCGTGTGTCTGTATGTTAAAGGTCTGAATTTGTAAAGCGCTGTCTGTATATCTTAATAAGATACACTAAATTGATGGACAGCCGAATTTAAGAGCATTTCTTCACCTCTTGTGGAGGGCTGATAGCAGCCAGAATACCTTTCTGACCTTTAACTATAGCCTCATAACTTTCTTTCAACTCTTTCTCTAGACTCTTCTGGCATAGATTAATATTAACCATTACACAAAGATTCTGTCGAGTTGTTCTCGTAATTGATTCTGTGTGAAACATCTACGGGCGTCTATACCAGAAATGGAATGTATCTGAACAAAGCAGCCAGGATATCTGAGTAACAGTAACGACAGTAACTAACATACTGGTGAGTGCTAGAGGCGTGTTTACACTTGTTCAGCTGAGGTAACACTGGCTAATAGATAGCTGACTGTAGAGAACCTGCCCCAGGCCCAGGACCAGGACCAGAGAAGTGGGTCAATGAAGTTGCTAAGTTGTCTCCCACGGTTTAACACCTGATTTATTGGCTGCTATAGCAACTAGATTTACGTCTATTTCTTCACAATGTCCCCGACTCAGACAGTTGACCTGTCGATTGCAAGCTTCATTGAGCTTTCTCAATTAATTCTGATAGAAGTTGTTCGGTATTGGTGGAGTGACTTTTCCAAGAGATATCAGGAACCATAATATATGAGAGTCAATTCCGTCTAGCTTGATCTTCAAGTTTCCGTGTCTCGCAAACGTATATAGAAATTGCTACATCTCTGCCACGGTCGTCTAAATACCATCCATGGTCACCTCTCCCCTTACCCTATCACCAGTACCAAGGGCCTTGTTTCAGGGGGTACCAGGGGACAAGTCCAACCCACTTTTTCAAAAGTCTATGTTTTATTTTATGCTTATTTGATATAATAAATTCTTTTTAAGCTTATTTTTTTATATCTGAACTTCATTTGAATATATAAAATTTAATTAGCGCAAAATTTTACTTATGTGATAGGGTCCGGGAAAGGCACCGTAAGCAATACTACCATGCTCCTTTAAGAATCAACAAATGTTGGTTTGTCCCCCTCACATTTTTAAGACAAACGAGGCCCCTGACCAGTACTGATTATAAAGTTCACTGAACTCCATCCTTCTTTCTCAGACTTGCTTCTCTCTAAAATCTAATACACTTCCCTTTCATCCACTGAACCTATCGAATTTTAACTTTCGATTATACTGTTGACCATATTGACGACAAAGGTAACAATTTCTATCATTGGCAGATTATCGCTTAGTTTATTGACCCCTGTGGAGGCTCGTGACCTAGTGGAAAGAGTGTTGGACTTACGATCATAATGTCGTGGGTTCGATTCCTGGGCTGGGTTGTGTGTTGTGTTCTGGAGCAAAACACTTCATTTCGCGTTGCTCCAGTATACTCGGCTGAAAATGAGTACCAGCAATAGCTGGAGGGTTTAACCCTGCGATGGACTGGCGTCCTGTCCAGGGAGGAGTCTTGTATTTTCAGTGGCTTAACGCCACGAAACAGAGATAAGTACTGGTCTGATGAGCCTCCTGGCTTGAGACAGACTTATTGACCCTAGGAAGATGAAATATAAATCCCAGTCTGCCAAGAGTTGAACTCGGAAAGTAGATGTACGTAGCTAAATATCGCAATATATCTCATACCGAATCCTACCTTTCTACGGATCCAATCCACGACATTATTAACCATCTTACCAACAACCCTGAATACCTTTTTGATTTCCATGTGTCTAACACACGTGGGCATGCCCACAAAGTCAGAAAACAGCACAGCTCCCATAACTTTCGGAAACATTTTTTCACGCTCAGAGTTGCTGAAGCATGGAATAAACTACCTGCATCAGTTATTAGCTGTCAAGAGACTGCATCCTTTAAAACCTCAGTGGAACAAATTACCTGCATCAGTTGTTAGCTGCCGAAACACAGCATCCTTTAAAACCTCCATGGAACAAACTACCTGCATCAGTTGTTAGCTGCCAAGACACTGCATCCTTTAAAACCTCCATGAAACAAACTACCTGCATCAGTTGTTAGCTGCCAAGACACTGCACCCTTTAAAACCTTCATGGAAAAAACTACCTGCATCAGTTGTTAGCTGCCAAGACACTGCATCCTTTAAAACCTTCATGGAACAAACTACCTGCATCAGTTGTTAGCTGCCTAGACACTGCATCCTTTAAAACCTCCATGGAACAAACTACCTGCATCAGTTGTTAGCTGCCAAGACACTGCATCCTTTAAAACCTCCATACTTCCTGAGATTTGCCAACACTACACCTGATATCCCCCCTCCATACACACACACATGTATATCATGACTCAAACACTATTCACTTCCCTGACATTTGTATATTATTCTATATACTATACATGTACCTTTGATGAGTTGTAGTGCATCTGGGCACTGTACACAATAATTTGACGTATAGAGTTACGGCCCTTGCCATTCTGAGTTCAAATCCCGCCGAGGTTAACTTTGCCTTTCATCCTTTCGGAGTCGATAAAATAAAGTACCAGTAATGCACTGGGTAATTTGCTGGCCTTGTGCCAAACGTAGAAACAATTATTAACTATAATAAAGATTAAGACGAGAAGACCAAGATACAGACTCAACTTACACAACGACGACCATGACAACGAGGATACAAATGGCGATGAAAATGATTCAAAGAACAGATAAGATTAATATTACTTACGATGACAACAAGGACAGCGAGATGAAGAATACAAAGTATGACAGCAGCGACAATGATGTTGACAATGATAATGAGGAAGATAGTAACGATGATAATGAAGATGAAGATTATGATAAGCAGTGCTTTCATCGGTATTTCTTTTGCATTCCTCATCGTTTCTCTCATTATTTCAGCCAACCATTACCGAAAGTTCTAGAAAAGCTAATCAGAATACAGCAACGGGAAGGCTATGACATTAAAAGATGTTCTTGATAAGTTGTACTAAACAATGAATAGCAACTCTTTGAAAATACCATCTTAGTGTGCTTGGAAGAAAGGAATCCCACTCGGAATTGACATTAAACATTCAAGTGGGACTTGATGAACTTTCAAAGGTCAAAAAGAAAATAACCTTAACTTTCCATTTAAAACAAACATTTCCTCTCTCTCTCTTCTCCTCTCCATTTAAGTAGATTCTATCTAACGGTTTAAGTCAGAGTTTGTCGTGGCAACATAAATAGATTTAAGGTGTTTGCTTCGGCATATTCACTTACAACTTTGCATGTCCGTACCTGAACTATTAATGACTTTTCTTACTGTGCAAACTCATACTGTAGAAATGTATACTTGAATGCAATTTACCCTAGTACATGCGTTCCAATTATTATTATTACTACTACTACTACTATTGATACTTTATTTTATCGATCCTGCTTTGCCTTTCATCCTTACGGGGTCGATTTAATCGACTTTCCCCTCCCCCAAAATTGCTGGCCTTGTGCCAATAAAAGAAACCATTATTATGGCGATGGATTGGCAGTATCGGTAGAGTATCGAACAACATGCTCTGTGGCATATAGTTTTGAGTTCAAATTCCGCCTAGGTAAGCTTTGCCTAAAAATAAAGTCGATAAAATAAAGTACCAGTAATGCTCTTACGTCAATTTAATCGACTCCCCCCCCCCCCCCACCAATTCAGCTATAAAGTTTTCCAACTCGTGGAGTGTTGCCTTCACCTTCTTTTCCCTTGTGATGTCAGGTTTATGGTATTAAAATAATTTATCATTAGAATAGAGATGATTCATAAACAACACATGTTGTTGACCGTCAATCTAACATGTTCTGGTTGATCCTATGATGCCCTCTGGTGATCGTTCTATAAACAAAATATATTTATATCATCTTTGAGGTAAACATTTCAATGGGTTATCTTTGCTTCAGTTACTTTATTGATTAATCACCATAAATATTTATATATTACTTGTACTATAGAGCGACAAACAAAGTCAAATGGTTCCACCTGGCCACAGGATCTGGGCTCTGATTCTGACATTAGATTATATAAAGTGGTTAGCGTGTAGCAGCCAAGTCTACATTAAATGCAAGGATTGATAAAATCTTTGACAAAATCTCAGTTGAAGAGAGAAAACATGGGCTGGGTTAACCCCCCCAGCTATTGCTGGTACTCATTTTCAGCTGAGTATACTGGAGCAACGTGAAATGAAGCGTCTTGTTCAAGAACACAACACACAACCCAGCCCAGGAATCGAACCCACGACATTATGATCGTAAGTCCAACACCCTTACCACTAGGTCACGAGCCTCCACAGGGGTCAATAAACTAAGCGATAATCTGCCAATGATAGAAATTGTTACCTTTGTCGTCAATATGATCAACAGAAGAATCGAAAGTTAAAATTCGATAGGTTCAGTGGATGAAAGGGAAGTGTATCAGATTTTAGAGAGAAGCAAGTCTAAGAAAGAAGGATGGAGTACCCAGCCCAGAAATCGAACCCACGACATTATGATCGTAAGTCAAATACCCTTACCACTGGGCTAACTACTATGTGTAGACAATATTCAGGGTCCTGTTTCTAGATGCTTTGTACTCAATGTTTTGTTGTTTTGAGATACGAATCATCAAACCTCGGGATAGATGTTGATGTTGTTGTGACAGCTCCTACCTCTGCAGGTTTAGCCGGCCTCCTCCGAGGTATATCTCATTGGAGGTATCTTGGGTGTTCTAATGATAGGGACCCCAGTCCCTATCATCTCATTTCTACAGCTGAGTAAACTGGAGCAACGTGAAATAAAGTGTCTTGCTCAAGGAAACAACACATCACCCGGTCCGAGAATTGAACTCACAACCTTTCGATTGCAAGCCCAGTGCTCTAACCACTAAGCCATGCGCCTAGATGACTGAGGTTGATAACGTAAATGTTTTGGCACTGAACCGAGTGAACCAGAACATTCTTAGAGCTGCAAGACTGGCAGAAACAGCAACATGAAGAACGACAGAGTAAATCAAATAAGCCTCGGTTAATGTAAGTATTTAATCTATCAATTTCAGCTGACTATGAGGTCAGAACGTAAAACAGAAAATTAAAAAAATGTTGAGTAAAATAGAATTTTCTAAGAAGTTCTTCATAACTTTAAATGAAAACGTAATATGGCTGTATGAGTGCAGCAACTGATATCTGAGATAGTTTTAAAATGATTTGCGAGATAGGTTGTTGTACAAATGGATAGTGACTATTTCAAGAAGCAGTGAATAAAATATGATGGGCTATCATAAATTAGGGATGAATGAGGTGTAACTAGGAAGAAGATATACCTGGAATAATTAAGATGCAATCATGTGTATGTATATATATATATATATATATATATAGATCTGTATATATATATCTGTATATATATTAGTCAAGGATTTTGGCCAAACTCGAGTACCATAATCGGTTTTATCAAGATCTGTATGATAAAACCGATTCTACAACATGTATGAACTTATCCCATTGGTAAGTGTTTCTGATTATTTATAAAACTATAAATCTACATCCCGACACTCTCACACACACACCAGCTATATAGTGATAACACTAATAAAGCATGATTTAGTATAAAGGTGTATATACCCCTATATATTATATATATTTATATTAAACATGTATATAGACCCAGTCTGAGTATTTTAACGTCTGGTTATTTTACACCTCTCTCTTTCTATATATACATACATATAGGAACCAGTAAGACCCCGACAGCTGAGCTCAAGCCGTTTCGACGGCTAATTCACATATATATATATATATACATATATATACATACATATATATATATATATATATATACATACATGTATGTATATATACATACATACATACATACACACATATACAGGGTGTCCCAATAAATGTATTCACACTTTGATTACCTGTACAGGCAATATATATTAGAATACTGTGGAGGTATATATTCATTTTTTGGGGACTCTATACATACACACACACACATATATATATATATATGAGTTTGAGGAAAAAGTAGATCCTTGACAAACAAAACAAGTTCATGAACAACAATGTCTGGAACCTATTTATTTAAGTATAAATCTAAATAGAATTCTTCTACTCAGTGAATGATCTATTTCCTTTCATTTATAACCGTATTACTATAGTTTAGAGCAGTAAGATGTGATTTCGCCTAAAACAAAATTTCTTTAAGATCTTTTGAAGTTTTTAGTTGTCTGGGTAGCTTCCTCAATTCTGTATATATTAAATTTCCGTATTTCCTCTTCCGATCTCTTCCTAATAGTTTTACAAGTTTCTATGTATTCCTCTTTCTGGATATTACCTTCTCCCCGCTCTTCTCTTTATAAACTTCAGTGTTTCCCTAAAGCCTCTTTTCTCCTTTACTCTCTTTGATTCCCACTCTGCTACCCTGAGCGATCTGTCTACAATTATAGCAACAACAATCATTTAACTCACTGAATTTTATATTTTGCTTTTCATTTCCAGATCATCATTTAAAACTTAAAATCTATTTTGTATACTTATTTGGTATTCTTCTGAACGAATTGTACATTTACTTGTGGCACTGATCACCACGAGCCTGACTTACTCACACGAAGCCGTTCCCCTCGCTGTTTAACGAAAGTATGCACTCTGGCCAGCTGGGTTGGAATTTTAATAATTGTTTCTACTTTTGGCACAAGGCCAGCAATTATCCAGTGCATTACTGGTACTTTATTTTATCGACTCCGTAAGGATGAAAGGCAAAGTTAACCTCGGCGGGATTTGAACTCAGAATGTCAAGCGCCGTAACTCTATGCTGCAAAGAATGACGTCCGACATTTAGAAATACTGTAGCAGACTTGGAATTAAACAGAGTAACGGACAAATGACGTTTTAAGGAAACACTCGTAAGGATGAAAGGCAAAGTTAACCTCCGCGGAATTTGAACTCAGAACGTAAAGGGTCGTAACACTATGCTGCGAAGCATGGTATCCGACGTTCTACCAATACTGCCAATTCACCGTCACAAGGAGTTCCCCAGATATACACATTTATTGACTCAAAGAGACTATTTTTGTCTTCGCAGATTATTTTGTTTTTGTGTGTTATTATTGTTACTGTTATTGCTGTCGTTGTTGTTTTGGTTTTCAGGTTTGTTTCGTTATTCGGAGAATCGAACAGCATACAATTGAGATTACTTCTCGATTTCCGATCCGTGATGGATCCATTCCATTTCTCTTACGTCACTAAACCCCAGAGGAAAGCTGTAAATGTTACAATTTTCTACACACCTTCTGCTTCTCCTACAATATTAGGTTTCACGTAAATATAAGAATCAAATATTAGTATTTCTCCGGATATTTGTTTACTTTCAGTGTAAACAGAAAAATGCAAATAGCATTGCATTCATCATGGATGCGAACGAAATACAAGTAGTGGCCTTTAAAGAGTATTTGGACAGATTTTCCATTACATATTGGGGAGTAACCACGTTGATATTTATCGATTAACTTTCTTGGCAATAGTGCAAACTATTGCAAAAGAAATAATACCTAAATTTCGATACATTAAAGCAGATCAATGCTTTTTATTGTCTATGTTTACACTTGAAATTGTATGTCAAAATTATTGTAAAAATACGTTGTTTATGAAGTGTAAATTTAGAATAATCAAAATGAAAATATAATAAAAAACAATTTGTTCTTTTGATATACGGAAATAGTTGCTGAAAATCAAATAAACAAAGTCTGATAACGAAGTGAAAGAAAAGAGTTGAAGGAAAGATATAAAAAAAAAAAGGAAAAAACTGCTGAGAAATGCTGTATGTTGGATATATGAGTGCGCAAGTATGTCTAGATATATTGGTGTGTTAGAAACATAGTTACTGAAATAGAAAAAAAAATATATAGACTCAAATGAAAACAAGTTAGTTTAAAGAGAAGGAAAGACGATAAATAATGATATTCGTGTAAAATATATGAAAACTGCCGTAAGCGAAACAGAAAGATTCAAAGGCTCTGACAAAACTCATTAAAAGGGTCAGTTTTTCTTATGAGTTCACTCAGTAAGGAA
Source organism: Eledone cirrhosa (assembly GCA_964016885.1). Classification (NCBI taxonomy): domain Eukaryota; kingdom Metazoa; phylum Mollusca; class Cephalopoda; order Octopoda; family Eledonidae; genus Eledone; species Eledone cirrhosa. Next base: position 5,608,023 of record OZ024755.1, read on the forward strand.
TGTAATTCATTCAATATAATGTTGATGAATGGAATCACAAGGTCTCAGATTTATTGGGTACAAAACGAATAGTCTAACGTTCATTAACAGAATTATCAACGTTAATTGAAAACCGAAAACAAAAAGAGAAAATTGAGGAAAATACAAGTTAACACTAATGGAAGCTGTCACAGCTTCGGAAAACCAGAAAATAGTAACTAATAATTGTTTCTACTTTTGGCACAAGGCCAGCAATTACCCAGTACATTACTGGTACTTTAGCTAACTTGGGCAGGATTGGAACCCAAAACGTAAAAGGCTGTAACTATGCCATGCTGTAATGTCAATCCACCCCTACCTATACTGTCAATCCACCCATACCTATACTGTCAATCCACCCCTACCTATACTGTCAATCCACCCCTATCTATACTGTCAATCCACCGTCCTTTATAAGTAATACTGATTTCTGATTTAGGCACAAGGCCAACAATTTTGAGGGCAGGGGAAAGTCAATTAAATCGACCCCAGTGCGTTACCAGTGCTTTGCTTATCGACCCTGTAATCATGAAAAGCAAAGCTAACCTCGACAGGATTTGAACTCAGAATGGCAAGGGCCGTAAATCTATGCCGCAAAGGATCTTTTTCGATGCTCTACCAATGCACCGCCCTTTATAATAATAATTAATAATGAAAATATTTATACTGGTGAGAAATGTTGAGAGAGGTGTCTTTACTTTACTTTCTGCTAACAATTGGCATGTAAAGATAAATAAGATATTAAAGTGTCAATCGCTGTCGAGTGGTGGCACATGGTCAGTTAAACTTTCAACTGAATTGATTTTTTCCTTTCCTTTAGAATCGATAAAATAGACAAGTCATGTATTGGTTTCGACAGAATCAATGACACTCCTTCCAATAAAATAAGTTTTAATTTTTTTTTCTACTATCTAAAAAGGAATATTTAGAACTGACTAGGAAATTTTACTTTATTTTGATACGATTTTCTCTCCCTTTAAGTTTCTTATAAAATATTTAGACAACCATTAATGTCCGACCCGTAATTCAGTCTCGTAGGTTTAACTTCATCCTTGTTTTAATTATTTAATATTTTATTGTTCTCTTCAGATATCGTGTTCCCAAATCTCCGAACCGTAAAATGTTATCCTAAGAGTACACTTAATAATTAATCGTCTCGAGCCAGGTCGTTATATATCGAAGTTCAATAAAAACAACTGATCATCCTTGTTGATAAATTACTCGTCTCCAGGACATATTTCATTCTTTTGTCTGGTTTCTGATAAATTTTCAGATATATTACACAAAACAATGCAACTGTTGGTATTGTAATGTGCCTTTAGCAACGTACTTTTAGATGTCTCCTTTTTTATTTGCTTCTAAATTTCTGTTAAAATTTCTATTGTTTATATATTATTATTATTTTATAATAATATATAATGGGTAATTGCTGGCCTTGTGCCTAACGTAGAAACAATTATTATTTTATAAATATTTCATTCAATCGCATTGTTTTTAAAACTTAAATAAATAACAGTAATTTATAATTATTTTTTGACTTAACCAATCAACCTATTTAACAGTATGACCTAGTCCCTCGGTACCTTTAGTGCAGTCCCACATGTTGCCAGCATTCGAGCTTAGGTGGAACAGAGTATAAATTCTTTCCTTCTAATGTTGTACGCCCTGAAACATATCCTATTGGTTACCGTCCTCTTCTTTGACTACGACATATAAAACGAAATCAACTGGTCTTTGAGAGAGTACTGAAAACGTGTCACTATAACCCGAGTCTACATTAGAAAATACTTATCCAAGATTGAACCAGAAACCACGTGATTGTGAAGCAAACTCCTCCATCACACAGCCATGTCTAGTAAAATACTTTTTAATTCATAAAAACTAATTTCAGTACAAAAAAAATTCATTCAGATCTGAATAAATCTGACTAATGATAATACATTTAGCGTGGCAGTGGAATTGTATCAGTGACCAGGTCGCAAATAGAGCGATTAAAATTGTGTCACTAAGAAATAAATGTAATGTGAATTTACTAGTTTTTTTAATAAATGAAACAGACAATTCTAGAGGAGAAAGTCACAAACATGAGATGAAAATATTGACACCAAGAAATATATGATAGATGTAAAGTACATTTAGATATCTGTGTGTTTTTGAAGAACTAAAAATTACTTTGACACGATGTAATTGCTTTAGGTTGAACAACGTCTGAGATCAAGTCATTTACTAGACAAACACGTCTCCGATAATACATTAAATTTAGCAAACTTATACCGCCATCTTGCTTAGTATATCAAGTGAGAACTTAATGTCGATTGAGAAAGAAGAGAATAATATCTTAACACAAACGTCTCTCTCTCTCTCTCTATATATATATATATATATAGTGGTGTCTTTTATATAAGGTTGAGATAAGCATCACTATATCATAGATAGCAAACCTCCAGTAATGGAGAATAATGACTTTAAAAAAAGAAATTTGAAAATGAAATAAAATTAATATATTTTCTGCATGAAGAAGTTTTATGGTAACACACACGCACACACACAAACAAACACACACACACAAACAAACACACACACACACACAAAACCGCACCAAACAAAGTTAAAACTTGAAAGAGAAAACGAACAAGTGATTCCTATGACATTTCAATACACTGTATATATATATCCTGACATTTCAATATCTTTACAAATTTAATGTGTAAACATAAATAATAATAGGTTTTCCATTTTCGATATCTTTATGCGTATGTTTATATATAGACATAAGAGCTTGTGACTTTATATATATATATATATATATATGTATGTATGTATGTATAAGTGCGAAGACGGCTATATATAAACACACATCTTGGTAGATCTATACGTACACACACACTATATATATATATAGTGTGTATGTGTAGATATATAGCCGTCTTCGCACTTATACGTACATATATATATATAAAGTCACAAGATCTTATGTCTATATATAAACATACGCATAAATATATATATATAGAGAGAGAGAGAGAGAGAGAGAGAGAGAGAGAGAGAGAGAGAGAGAGAGTGGGTGGGTGGAGAGAGAGAGAGGATGGGTGGAGAGAGAGAGAGGATGGGTGGAGAGAGAGGGCGGGTGGAGAGAGAGAGGGTGGGTGGAGCGAGAGTGGGTGGGTGGATAGAGAGAGGGTGGGTAGAGAGAGAGAGGGTGGGTGTAGAGAGGGGGTGGGTGGGTGGAGAGAGAGAGAGGGTGGGTGGAGAGAGAGAGGGTGGGTGGAGAGAGAGAGAGAGGGTGGGTGGAGAGAGAGAGAGAGAGGGTGGGTGGAGAGAGAGAGAGAGAGGGTGGGTGGAGAGAAAGAGAGAGAGAGAGGGTGGGTGGAGAGAGAGAGAGAGGGTGGGTGGAGAGAAAGAGAGAGAGAGAGGGTGGGTGGAGAGAAAGAGAGAGAGAGAGGGTGGGTGGAGAGAGAGAGGGTGGGTGGAGAGAGAGAGAGAGAGAGAAAGTGAGGGATGTGGTCAGACGTTCCTCACTTAACGACCAGGATAGAGACACCGACCTGGTCGGTAAACGAACTCAACACTTGACAATCAGATTCTGTTCCAACGACCTCGTCATAAAATATCTTTAGATACTGTTTTAATATCAGCACGCAGCAGGTGATTGGTTCCACGGGAATATGAAAAGCTAGCAACTATCGGTTTTATATTAAACGAATTATCTGAATAAAGACATTTGTAAAGGTCTAGCATAGTAGTTGGACATTTCTTTTTACATTTTGACAAGTATAATACTATGGTTGCATCTCAGAAACAATATATATAGCATGAAAGCAATAACCTTTTTCTGTAGCTCGACAGAGAGAGACAGTTCACAAACACGTGTATATCGTTAGAACTGGACTAGAAAATATGAAATTTCGGATAAAATGTCTTGCAGTAATTGTTCTTTCTACTTCTCGTAATTCTAAGGCAGAAGTTCTCAAAGTGGGTGCTATCACCCCTCGGGGTGGGGTAGGTTCGAATGGGGTGGGGTGGGGGCTTGAGAAGGTCCAGGTGGCTGCGCAGTAGACATGATATAATACTATATTAAATATCAAATGATACATATTATATATACATATATAATAGGGCGATGGATTGGCAGTATCGGTAGCGGGTCGGACGCCATGCTTTGCAGCAAAGAGTTATGGCCCTTTACGTTCTGAGTTCAAATCCCGTCGAGGTTAACTTTGCCTTTCATCCTTACGGGGTCGATAAAATAAAGTACCAGTCACGCACTGGGGTCGATTTAATCGACTTCCCCCTACCCCCAAATTGCTGGCCTTGTGCCTATATAAGAAACCATTATATATAAATTAGGAATTGGCAGTCGATAAAATAAAGTACCAGTAATGAACTGAGTATTGCTGGCCTAATCCTACCGAGGTCAACTTCGCTCTTTATTTCCAGTTTTATCATCAACAATGTGTATGTATGTATGGTCCCGTAACTCCTGAGAGAGTCGAAGGGGCGCCCTATTGACAGACGGCGGACCCCATCCCTCTCCAGGACCGAGTACAGCAGATTTCTTCCAGAGGAAGATAGAAAGAAAGAGAGAGGAAATAGTAAAGAGATATAGAGGAAGAATTGACCCCAGTACTAGACTGGTACTTTTTATTATCGATCTCGAAAGCAAGGGCCTTGCTATATCTCTGCCACCGTCGTCTAAATACCATCCATGGTCACCTCTCCCCTTATCCTATCACCAGTACTAAGGGCCTTGTTTCAGGAGGGTACCAGGGCACAAGCCCCCCTCCCCCCACTTTTTCAAACGTTTATATTATATTTTTTGTTTATTTGATATAATAAATTCTTTTTAAGCTTATTTTTTTTTTATATGAACTTCATTTATATATAAAATATATAAACAATTTAATTAGTGTAAACTGTTACTTATGTGCTAGGGTCCGGGAAATGCACCATAAGTCATTTATGTTCCTTTAAGAATCAACAAATGTTGGTTTGTCCCCCTCACATTTTAAAAACAACGAGGCCCCCTGCTCGAAAGGATGAAAGGCAAAGTTGACCTCGGCGGGATTTGATCTCAGAGAGTAGAGAGTCGGAACAAATACCATAAAGCATTCCATCTGACGTTCTAACAACTCTACCATTCTATCTGACGTTCTAACCACTCTACCATTCTATCTGACGTTCTAACCACTCTACCACTCTATCTGACGTTCTAACCACTCTACAATTCTATCTGACGTTCTAACAACTCTACCATTCTATCTGACGTTCTAACGACTCTACCATTCTATCTGACGTTCTAACCACTCTACCATTCTATCTGACGTTCTAACCACTCTACATTCTATCTAACGTTCTAACGACTCTGCCATTCTATCTGACGTTCTAACGACTCTGCCATTCTATCTGACGTTCTAACCACTCTACTATTCTATCAGACGTTCTAACCACTCTACTATTCTATCAGACGTTCTAACCACTCTACCATTCTATCTGACGTTCTAACCAGTACCATTCTATCTGACGTTCTAACCACCCTACCATTCTATCTGACGTTCTAACCTCTCTACCAATTCGTCGCTTATCAACAATACCACCACCATAATCACCACCGTCATCACTTCAACATCATCATCAGCACCTCCGCCACCACCACCACCATCATCATCATCATACCGTCGAAACAACAACCGTACCCCCCCCCCTACTCTAGCAGTGTTATCTCAACATTACTATTTTCAACACTATCAACTATCACCCCGCCAACACACACACACACACCTTATTATCTACAAGTACTATCAACACTGCCAACAACAACAGCAATCATCATCATCAACAATGTAAAACAACTAAGTAATATTAATAACAACAACAACTGGAACAACAACAATATCTAAAACAGCAAAACTAACAACAACAACAACAACTACTACTACTACTAGAGCAAAAACAACTAAAATAATAACAGCAAAAAACGAAAAAATAACAACACAAATAACATGTAAAACAAGTAAAATAACAAAAGCAATAACTAGAATAAAGAAATCAACAACAACAACAACAACAACACTGTAGCAACGACACTGCCAACAGCAATAACAGCTTCAACAACAATTTAACACCATCAACACCATCATCACACACATAACTATCGTCATCACCTTGATCATCATCACCATCGCCGTCATTATCATCACCCTGATCATCATCAACACCACATCACACTCATCAACGCCGCCACATCATACATACCATCGCCACCATCATCGTCGTCACTATCATCATCATCATCACTATAACCATCATCACCATCATCATCTATCATCATCATCATCATCATCACCATCATCAAACCATCGCCACCATCGCCACCATTATACCATCGCCACCATTACTATCACCACCACCACCACCACCACCATCATTTCGTGCACGGAAACTAAAGAAGCCGGCCGTGTGTGTGTGTGTGGTGTGTGTGGAGTGTGTGGAGAGAGAGAGTGTGTGTGTGTGTGGTGTGTGTGGAGAGAGAGTGTGTGTGGTGTGTGTGGAGTGTGTGGAGTGTGTGGAGAGAGAGAGTGTGTGTGGTGTGTGTGGAGTGTGTGGAGAGAGAGAGTGTGTGTGGTGTGTGTGGAGTGTGTGGAGAGAGAGTGTGTGTGGTGTGTGTGGAGTGTGTGGAGAGAGAGTGTGTGTGGTGTGTGTGGAGTGTGTGGAGAGAGAGTGTGTGTGGTGTGTGTGGTGTGTGTGGTGTGTGGTGTGTGTGGAGTGTGTGGAGAGAGAGTGTGTGTGGTGTGTGTGGTGTGTGTGGTGTGTGGTGTGTGGTGTGTGTGGAGTGTGTGGAGAGAGAGTGTGTGTGGTGTGTGTGGTGTGTGTGGTGTGTGGTGTGTGGTGTGTGGTGTGTGTGGAGTGTGTGGAGAGAGAGTGTGTGTGGTGTGTGTGGAGTGTGTGGAGAGAGAGTGTATGTGGTGTGTGTGGTGTGTGTGGTGTGTGGTGTGTGGTGTGTGGTGTGTGTGGAGTGTGTGGAGAGAGAGTGTGTGTGGTGTGTGTGGTGTGTGTGGTGTGTGGTGTGTGTGGAGTGTGTGGAGAGAGAGTGTGTGTGGTGTGTGTGGAGTGTGTGGAGAGAGAGTGTGTGTGGTGTGTGTGGTGTGTGTGGAGAGAGAGTGTGTGTGGTGTGTGTGGAGTGTGTGGAGAGAGAGTGTGTGTGGTGTGTGTGGTGTGTGTGGTGTGTGGTGTGTGGTGTGTGTGGAGTGTGTGGAGAGAGAGTGTGTGTGGTGTGTGTGGTGTGTGTGGTGTGTGGTGTGTGGTGTGTGGTGTGTGTGGAGAGAGAGTGTGTGTGGTGTGTGTGGTGTGTGTGGTGTGTGGTGTGTGGTGTGTGTGGTGTGTGTGGAGAGAGAGTGTGTGTGGTGTGTGTGGAGTGTGTGGAGAGAGAGTGTGTGTGGTGTGTGTGGAGTGTGTGGAGAGAGAGTGTGTGTGGTGTGTGTGGTGTGTGTGGTGTGTGGTGTGTGGTGTGTGTGGAGTGTGTGGAGAGAGAGTGTGTGTGGTGTGTGTGGTGTGTGTGGTGTGTGGTGTGTGTGGAGTGTGTGGAGAGAGAGTGTGTGTGGTGTGTGTGGAGTGTGTGGAGAGAGAGTGTGTGTGGTGTGTGTGGTGTGTGTGGAGAGAGAGTGTGTGTGGTGTGTGTGGAGTGTGTGGAGAGAGAGTGTGTGTGGTGTGTGTGGTGTGTGTGGTGTGTGGTGTGTGGTGTGTGTGGAGTGTGTGGAGAGAGAGTGTGTGTGGTGTGTGTGGAGTGTGTGGAGAGAGAGTGTGTGTGGTGTGTGTGGTGTGTGTGGAGAGAGAGTGTGTGTGGTGTGTGTGGAGTGTGTGGAGAGAGAGTGTGTGTGGTGTGTGTGGTGTGTGTGGTGTGTGGTGTGTGGTGTGTGGTGTGTGTGGAGTGTGTGGAGAGAGAGTGTGTGTGGTGTGTGTGGAGTGTGTGGAGAGAGAGTGTGTGTGGTGTGTGTGGAGAGAGAGTGTGTGTGGTGTGTGTGGTGTGTGTGGTGTGTGTGGTGTGTGGTGTGTGGTGTGTGTGGAGTGTGTGGAGAGAGAGTGTGTGTGGTGTGTGTGGAGTGTGTGGAGAGAGAGTGTGTGTGGTGTGTGTGGAGAGAGAGTGTGTGTGGTGTGTGTGGTGTGTGTGGTGTGTGTGGTGTGTGGTTGTGTGTGTGTGGAGTGAGAGTGTGTGTGGTGTGTGGTGTGTGGTGTGTGTGTGGTGTGTGTGTGGTGTGTGGTGTGTGTGGTGTGTGTGTGTGTGTGGAGTGAGAGTGTGTGTGGTGTGTGGTGTGTGTGTGGAGTGTGTAGAGAGAGTGTGTGTGTGGTGTGTGTGTGTGTGTGTGTTAGTAGTTGGAAAAAAACCCTCTTAAAGTTTGTAGCAGGCTTCCAGAGATTCCGTCTATCAAGTTTCACTCACAAGCTTTACTCTATAGCAGAGGACATTTGCCCAAGGTGTCACGCAGTGGGTCTAAACCCGAAGCTAAGTGGTTGCGAAGTGACCTTCTGACCCTCACAAGCCTGCCTGTGCCCACCAAATCCTATTGTCACAACAACACCAACAACAACGGCGGCACCAAGAATGATAATTGTTTCTACTTTTGGCACAAGGCCAGCAATTAATACACTGGATTACTGGTACTTTATTTTATCGACCGCGTAAGGATGAAAGGCAAAGTTAACCTCGGCGGAATTTGAACTCAGATCATAAAGGGCCTTAACTCTATGCGGTAAAGCATGGCGTCCGACCCTCTACCGATACTGAATGATAATGGCAAGATGTACTTAAAGCATAAACAGGAAATAACTAGGTAAAAATAGAAGAGAACACAGCAGGACTACAGCCTACTTCAGAACTGGCAGTTTCTTTTGAAGCTGTTCTTTCTTGCAGTCACGTAGATTACGAAGCTAGTCACGTGGGTTTACTGAAGTTATAACACCCCCGCTAATATTTCCATTAAAAAAACAACTGAGAATATTAAAATATTTCGTTATTTTAACACTTCTAACATTATATATATGTCCATATATATAGACTTCAATAATATTCTAATAAATATTGCCTGCACAGGTAATCAAAGTACGTATACATTTCTTTGGACACCCTGTGTGTGTGTGTGTGTGTGTGTGTGTGTGTGTGTGTGTGTGTGTGTGTGTGTGTGTGTGTGTATGTATATATATATATATATATATATATATATATGCGTTGGAATGTGGTTTTGGGGAGTGTGTATATATATTTTTTTCAATAATTGTTTCTACTTTTAGGCACAAGGCCAGCAATTACCCAGTGCATTACTGGTACTTTATTTTATCGACCCCGTAAGGATGAAGGGCAAAGTCAACCTCGGCGGGATTTGAACTCAGATCGTAAAGGGACGTAACTATGCTGCAAAGCATGGCGTCCGACCCTCCACCGATACTGCCAAGCCACCGCCTATATATTTTTTCAATAATGTCACTTTGACGAATCAAAAAAGAAAAACAGGCCCTTAAATATATTTTCCGTGCTATTTCCAACTTCACCTTTTCTCTATATCCACTGTTTTGTATAGAACCTTACTTCCCTTTTCTCTCTATATATATATCCAAGGGGTGGAACGCGGAGTTACTCTAGGTTCACCGGTGTGAGCACTCGATGTTTAGGTTCACTTCTGTATCGAGGTGTAGAGCGAGACAGAGTGTAGTATAATAATTGTTTCTACTTTGGGCACAAGGCCAGCAATTACCCCAGTGTATTACTGGTACTTTATTTTATCGACCCCGTAAGGATGAAAGGCAAAGTTAACCTCGGCGGGATTTGAACTCAGAATGGCAAGGGCCGTAACACAATGCTGGAAAGCATGGCGTCTGACCCTCTACCGATACTGCCAATCCACCACCCTAGAGTGTAGTATAATAATACAAGGAAGAATGGTTACTCCTTCATTACGTTTATTGATTGGTGACGCGCGTTTCGCTACTGATCAGGTGGAGGGGGGGATATCATCGAAGTTTTGTTTGGGCCTAGATTTTGTCGTGTGTGGTTAGAATGTCTTAGGAAAGTATCGCTGGACAGGAGCCCCTTAAGTAGATCCCGAGCCAAGATAGTTGGATAACATCCATGAGCTTGGCTGGTCACGCTTGGGGATCCAGCCAGATCAGTTGGAGTCTCTTGCTTCTCCCAGGATCCGCTAGAAGAACTGTTTGAGGACTCTGCCCCGACGACCCTCTCAGATAGAGGCATCCTTCTACAGGGTAACATTTAAAAGGAATGCTACAAGTCCACGGTCACTTTGACCTGCCGTCCTCTAGAAAGGGACTCAGAAGAGAACCCTTTACTTTTGCAGTTTTCGGCGCATTCACCCAACACAGCGAAGGTTCTAGCTGATTATAGGCCTTATCCACCTGCAAGGGGACTGCAAAGGCTATGGGCTTAGCCCCTCTCATTCACGGCGACAGGTTAATTGAAGAGGGAGACGTTATGTTTATAGTTCAAGGTGCTGGTAAAACAACTCACATCATCTCACTAAAGATGTGTGGAATGTCAGAGAGTGTGAGAGAGAGAGAGAGAGAAAGAAAGAAGAAAAAGACTGAAAGGGGAAAGATAGAAAGGAAGGAGTGACGGGAAGAGGAGAGGGGCAAAAGGAGGAAACAGTGGGAGGGAGAGAGAGAGAGTGCCAGGAAGAGATGCCTAGTAATAGTAAAGTTCTTTACACGGATACAAACTCTAAGCAACATTGGCGCGCCGACAAATTGCAAATAGAATAGACTTGCCTATATATATATATATATATATATATATATATATATATATATATATATATGTGTGTGTGTACATAAAAACACATATATTTATATATATGTATATACTTATATATTTGTATATATAAATATGTATGTATTTATATTTATATATTTCACGTATATGTCTGTGTTTCTGTGTAGTTTGTGCGTGTATATCCCACAATGGCTTTATGTCATCTTTATAAGTACACCATATATATTTATATACATTTAAACACAAAGATATATATACACACAGGCGCAGCCGCACACAGACACTCGTGGTTGCGCCATATAAGAGTGCATATAATGTAATATATATATGTGTGAGGTGTACATACCAGACGGTTAAATTTAAAACGAACTCGTCCAGTTCCGTCATCTACAATGTTATAGAATTTTACTACATAGCACCAAAATACGAAAGATAAATGGCATATTCACACGCTCCCAAATACTCATACACACATCTATATTCACTCATAAATGCACACATGTGTATCTATCTATCTATCTATCTATCTATATACATATCTATATATATATATATACATACACACACAAATAGGTATAAAGTTTTAGCACATGCATTCATTAAAGAAAAGAGCATCTCTCTCAACACTACAGACCATTGCTGGCATGTATGGATATATTTAGAACCATTCAGCTAGTCTTGGCGTTTCATTTACATTCTAAGACAGAGCAGAGAAAGAGAAGCAATAAATAGCACAGCCGTTCTTCTATAGCCACGTGTTATCTGCTGGAAGGATTCTCCATTTACTATAGGAACAAAACAAAATAGGTCTGCTGACTTGGTATTATGTACAAATCGTTTAAAAGTATACTGGAAGATTTCTGAGAACGAAGTTAGGTTGGGCTTCAAAAGATGGGCAAAAAAAGAAGAAGAAAAAAAGGAGGAGGAGGAATCTGATCGTCAGATCGAACCTCAAGCAAAAACAACAACAACAACAACAATACTGTTTTCATTAGTCATTGCTGATACTACATCCTGGCTGCAACTTTTATGTGAAGTATCACCAGTTTTCAGGTGACAAGAAGCCGGATTTGACCTCAGAACGCTGAGAGCAGGAATAAATAACCGAGGCATTTAATCTGATTCTCTGACGACTCTGCAAATTCACCAACTCTTGGCCGAAATATCACCAGTTTTTTAAGTGACAGTAGGGGTGGGATTTGAACTCAGAACGTTGAGAGTCAGAAGAATTAACTAAAGCATTTAATCTGACCTTTTAACGATTGTAACAATTCGCCAACGTCAACAAATGCAAAACAAATAGCGTAGCATAGTGTTCGATCCACAAGATCCCAGACCTCGTCAAGTCGGACAAAGGAAACAATGTTTCCATTGGTCTTTCCATTGCTGATACGATCTACCGGTTGCAATTCCTGACAGAAGGAACAACTCTCAAATCGGACCAAGTAAACGACGTTTCCACTAGTCTTTCCATTGCTGATACGATCTACCTGTCGCAACTCTTGACAGAGCTAAACAAATAACATAGAGTCTGATCGACGAGATCCCAGGCCTCAATCGCTTACTGAGTGAAGTGGAACTCGTCAAATCGAACCAAAGAAACAACGTTTCTATTGGTCTTTCCATTTCTGATAATATAAACCGGTCGCAACACCTGGCAGAGCAAAACAAATAAAAGATAGAAATAAAGTGAATGAAAATCAATACATACCTTCGTTTCAGCACAGGTATAACTTTGGTGAAAAAAATATCAACACTACTGTTGCCCACTAACTCCCAGCCTTTTACGACCAGTGTATATACAATGTATTATCTCACATCTGGTATATACAATGTATTATCTCATATCTGGTATATACAATGTATTGTCTCACATCTGGTCACTTTTTTATGCCCAGCTGATTTGGGGATTAAGTCTTCATGGTGCTTATAGAATTTTTCGAGCCGTTCCGAAGATCTGAGTAGCTCTGCTGATTTCGATCTCGTCAATAATATTTATCTACGGCATCGATCTAAAACGATAGAAAGAAACAAAGGATGGTTTTATAGAAGTTATTAACGTAAAACAATAGATTAAAGCTAGATTTCATTACATTTCGAAATACAACTGAAACGTTGCAGGAAATAACAAAAGGGAATTAGTGAAAGAAAAATAATTAAAGATTCAACAGCGACAATCTTAAAGACGCTAGAAAAATATTTAGAAAGTTGGTAATTATATTGGAATATTGGTACTAAAGATGTAAATAAGATAAGTACATGTTACAATGAATGCAGATATTCCTGGATAGGTTATATGAAGTAACCCAAAACTGCAAGCTGTCATAAACAAAATATTTCTTTAGATTTTAGTCCCATCTATTCAAGCTGAAATATCGAAGAAATAAGGACCTAGGAAATAATAAGTGCCCTCTTCAGTCATGAATTCGACGGGCTACTGTGCAGTTTCCGTCTTCCCAATTTTTTTCATGTGGAGAGAGAAGCCAGGCCATCAAATAGGCGACTACTGACCTTCCACAAAAATATACCCTTCCTATGGTTGCACCTTGGACGGTAACTCCATAGGAAAGATATTTGTTTCTATATTAAATATTTAAAACTCTGCTTTGTATTGAGTACTTTACTTACTGCGGTTACCCACGATTGAACCCGGGATAAACTTATATATATATATATATATAACGAGGGAAGTGTGGTAAGGAACCAGGTGGACCATAACGCACCAGAGTACTCGATACTTTGGGTAGTAGAGTGGGTAATAGGAAAAGGTTCAGGACCCGACGGCGGCAGAGCTCAAGCCGTTTGGAGTGCTATTTCTGTCCAGAAATAGCCGTCGAAACGGTTTGAGCTCTGCCATCGGGGTCCTGAACCTTTATATATATATATATATATATATATATATGGCATCAACATTTCTATCTCCCCAGCATGCTGAAGTGATTGGTCCATTTAATGTTCACTCCTGCAATCTCTAACGCTACACCAATTATAATAATGCCATGTTCCAGTCAATGGTATATTCATTAGCGCACGCAATATAGATTCATTTTATTTTAATTGGAAAGAAAAAAAGGAAGAAATCTTTCTGTGACTTGAAAGAGCATAAATAATAAACAAAAATAAATTAATTAAAAGTCTGGCATCTTTTATGTCAACCTTTAGTTGAAAGAACGTATTTTGTTTTTCAAATAAAACCATTTCTTTTGAGTTTCTTTGAGTTCGTCCTTTATAAGCAGTAGATAATAATCTGGAAAATGGGATTGAGAAATCTGTTTATGTTGTTATCCTTCAGTTATTCCAAACAAAATCGCCCGATTCACATCTTTTAATTATCCAGTCAGCTGCCCTTTTGTTTTGGTCTTTATTGTTTTAGTGAAGATGAGTGGACTAGTGGTTATTGTGTTCGGCTCACGGTATATTATGTTCGTGAGAAAAAAAGTGACTTATTTTACGTTCCACGTTGCTCCAGTTCACTAAGTTGGCATATATAAATTGTAGGTGTAATTCATAAAATAAAAAAACACCTTTGTCACAAATTATGTCACTCAATCTCTGTGAATTACAAAATAATTGCATGTGTATGTGGCAAAGTGGGATTTAGACCTCATACCCCAAAAATAGAATCTTCCCCCCCCCCCCACAATTTTACATATCAATGTTAGCTTGGTACAAGTAATTGGAATTGAAAAATTATACATACAGGTATTAAATAAAAAAAATTCTAACCATCCTAAAACTAAAAAGCTTAGCCGAGGGCACAAATAAATTGCTACAGTCGTCGTCGATATCGATGGAGGATCCTTTTAATCCAGATTCCTTTCATACGACGTATACATACACATTTCGTCTTTCTTTCTCTTGTGTGTGTGTGTGTGTGTGTGTGTGTACGCCTGTGAATGCGTGTGTGTGAGTGTGTGTGGAATGGACGGAGACTGAAACATTGCAGTTCGTGTTACAGATCTGCCAACATCTAAAAGGCCAAACGGGGAGAACCCTGAAAAAAAGTGCTCCAAAACGGGAAAACATGAGGCAAAATGGGGAGATTTTACATAATGAAAGCTATACTTATTTTCACAAGAGAAGACATCTCTCACCCACCTCAAAGTGGGTGGGAGATCACCCCGTCAGATGGGGAGAGTTGACAAGTCTGTTGTTAACTTTGAAACTCTGTTATATAATAGGTAATTAGTTAGTCTACCATATGGTAGTTTTCTCCAGCCTTTCGAAATATATCTTAAAACGAAACCAACCTGTATAGATTGCACTAAAATAAGCTTTGATATCAAACGGAATAATGATATCATTAGATATCACACCAAATTACTTAAGAATACTTTAAAGATTGAAAACGCAGCATTTATTTGTAGTAGCTTATTATTATTATTATGATACTCACGCTGTGAAATATAATACATGCTTGATCCCTTATCTCCTGATTGTATTGTAGGGTCACCGTATTGACATACGGTGTTTCTTGGACATTTTAAACCTGGCGGGGCCCATCTCTATAGATCTCAATACAGCAGATTTCATACACATAAGGATAAAGAGTGAGACAATGGAAGTTAGAAAGAGATATAGCGGAAGATTCGACCCCAGTACTTGACTGGTATTTTTTTTGTTCGACTTCGATCGGATGAAAGGCAAAGTTGGCCTCGGTTGGATTCGAACTCAGAGAGCAAAAAACCGAAACCGAAACCAATACTGCAAAACATTCTATCCGACGTTCTAACGACTCAATCAGCCGCCTGTGAAATATAATACACACTAAATTCATCTATTTCTCGTGGAAGAGCTTTAATTCAAAGCCTTGTATTTTAGAAGAATATATATATGGTTAAACTGTTCACATACAAACAGGATGTCCCTCCCCCCCAAATGTATACCACACTTTGATTACCTGTACAGGCAATATTTATTAGAATGTACAGCCTTTGTGTATACATTTCTGGGGAACACCCTGTGTGTGTGTGTGTATATATATATATATATATATATATATATATATATATATATATATATATTGTATATATATATTTAACAAAAACGTAAAACGATGAGTAACGTTAAACCTACCTCAAAATATTTTATGAGTAAAAAACATTCCATCTGACATACGTAGTCTTCCCAAAGTAAATCATTGAATAGTCCAGTTTGAATTTTCCTCACCACAATATTATGCATCTTTAACAAGCGGTAGGTAAATAGTTTTAATAATTTATATGTGTGTATGTGTTATTTTCAAGAAATATTTTAACAAGAATATGATTAATTTCGCGAATATTGATAGTATACAGAAACTATTTCATAATATTAACGTTAAGTTTTAAAGCATACTTGTACGTTGGTTTTAAAAGGTATTTGGTAAACCCAGACCTGTCAACTCTCCCCGTCCGACGGGGAGATCTCCCATCCACTTTGGGAGTAAGTGAGAGATGATTTCTTCTCTTGTGAAAATTCGTATAGCTTTCATTATGTAATATCTCCCAATTTTGCCTCGTTTTTCCCCGAATTTGGGCACTTTTTTTCATGGTACTCCCCGTTTGGGTTTTTAGTGGTTGGCAGGTCTGGAAGACAAACAGTAATCGGCAGCTGAACGTGTTCCCTTTTCCGCAGTTTACTTATTGTATGCCATGTGAAAAATAAGTATTGTTGATAATTAAAAAAATATCTTAAGGAATATAATTATCTATGTGGTAATCCCATAAGGTAACGACAATTAGATGGCCATAGACTCCTTTGAAGTAACCATGTTAGAATTATAATCTAAACACATGTCTGTCTGTTTGTCCATTATTGTTACTTGTATTTCTGTGTCGAAAACAGGAAGTAACTTGCCACGTGATATTTCATTCAAATTCATTAGTACGAGTTCAATATAGAATCCTGAACAAAATATAATGGTATCATTTTTTTAAAGCAATTTAGTTAACAGTTTATATATATATATTTATTTCTTCCTGTGTCGTTTGTTTTGTTATCGAAAAGTTATTTGTCTCTAATCTATTGAGACATCCCAGTTGGAGATAGTATTTGAGTAAAACTGACTTATTTTAGTTGTCTAACTTATATCCCCACAAATCGAGATTTTGGCTTAAGTCTATATATATATATATATATATATATATATACATATACAGGGTGCGTGTGCGCGTTTCCATGCGTGTATGTGTGTGGCGTTCCACAATCGCCACGCAGTTTATCTGTCTGTGTGCCTGTCCATTAGTCTAACATACACAGAGTTGTGAAGGGAGTAATATATATATATATATATATATACATATCTATATATATATATACATATATATATATGGTAAATTTCTTTAAGCCTCGACAATGCAGATGGGTAAATCTCCGGGTAACAAGATCCGGTGGTGGAGAGAGAGATGTAAGTGGGTGTACGTTGAGATGCGTGGCGTGTATAAGACTGTAACGTGTATAGATATATATATACATATATATACATATATAATCAAAAACCCTCCCAGAGGGTGGTATTTCTTTCTAGACGTTAAATTGCGTTACTACATCAAAAACCATTATTTCCGTCCTACTAATTCCGCAATTTTAAGAATTACTATTCTATTGGTTTATTCCTGATCTGGAAAGTGGTTTTAGATTACTATCTCAAACTTTGTCTTATTTGAAAGTTCTAAACCTCTCATATGGCTCACACCTTCTTTCTGAAATCTTGCGTCTCTCTTTCAATTCATTACTCTCCCCCTTTCTCTCGCTGCCATCTCTCATCCTCTCCCCCTTCTTACTCTACAACACCTCATCCTATTATCATCCTATTTACCTCTCTACTAACTATCCCCCTCCTTCCTCCCTCGACAACCTCTACTCCCACTATCTCCCATCTTACACATACTCCTAACTATTTGCATATCTACATATTTTATTCGAACGTATCATAAACATATACACACACACAAGGTTTCAGCCGGACCTCAGCTGTGTAGGAATATACTACAACCCTCGTATCGGAATCATTCCGTCAACAGAAGTCTCATGAGCTTTTAATTCCAGAGTTGGGACCGATCTATACAGATCGAACCTTGAGCTGATCAATCGCGAAACGCGCGTCACACCTTAATAGACGTAATGAAAATTTGACACCTCGCCCATATTATATATATATATATATATATATATAAAGGTGAACAGTGAATGAAGAGTAATACCCAGAAACATTAGTGTCTGCAGTTCTGTTTACATGCCAACACAAGAGCAAGAATAAGGGGCTCATTCTAATGACATGGCTTTAAAAAAGAGGCTGTTTACATAATTGCAAACGAATCAAATATTATTATTAATAGGGCGGTGAATTGGCAGTATCGGTGGAGGGTCGGACGCCATGCTTTCCAGCATAGTTACGTCCCTTTACGGTCTGAGTTCAAATCCCGTCGAGGTTAACTTTGCCTTTCATCCTTATGGGGTCGATAAAATAAAGTACCAGTTATGTACTGGCTAATTGCTGGCCTTGTGCCAAAAGTAGAAACACTTATTAATATTCGAAAAACTCAGATTACATTTATATATAGTTTTGCAAGAGATGTCAACATGAATGGACCTGTTAATTTTATCTAAAGACATTTTCTCCAATTGCAAACCGCCCGTCCCCTCAATCTATCTTATTTCTCATTCTTTCTTCTGATGAAGGACTAGCGTCCGAAACGTTAATACCCTCTTCCTGCTATATCAAGCGTTAACCTAATATATACCTTCCATATACTGTACTGATTGTGTTGTTATTTCTGTTTACCTTTTACACACACACATACATATATATATATATATATATATATATATATATATATATATATATATATATAGGGTGTCCCCAAAAATGTATGCACACTTCAACAGCATTCTAATAAATATTGCCTGTACTCAAAGGTAATCAAAGTGTGTTTACACTTTTTGGAGACACCCTGTGTTGGAGACACGTCTAATAAGTGGAGACTTCTTATTCCATTTCATACAAGCGTGAAACTAATAATTGTTCTCCGTATTTGTTTTCAGTTTTTTAAATGTCCACCTTGTAAATCACATACATCTATATATAAGGAGAGTTCCAGGTGGTCAGGTGTTAAATTATATAATATTAAACAGGAGTAAATCTACTCTGAAAATAATAGAGAATGAATACAAATCTATTAAATTACAACAGTAAATCTTTATCTTATCTTAAACTCAAATTGATTTTTCTTTGTTTAAATATTATGTATGTTTTTCATTACCTTTAGTCTATAGAATATTTATCTTTCGTCTATAAAATATTTACAATCTCATAGCGAAGGCGGAATATTTCGGGCGTTGAATTCAGAATCATATGATCGTGGGTGGGTTCAATTTCTATGAAAGACACGAGTCCTCGACCAAGGCTTTTCAGGATACGTTGTTCCAATTCCATCAGCTGAAAAGGAGTACCAGCAATAGCTTGGAGTTTAACGCTGAGACGAATTGAGATCCGCCTAGGAAGGAGAGATTCTTGTTTCTTGTATTCTAAGCCACTTAACGCTCACGAAACAGACATAGAGTACGTATTCCGTGTAAGTAAGCTTGGAACATCATACATATATATAAAACAATAATTCTAACTCTAAAAATGTTCACAACATATTCTGGTCTAATAGTTAATTCGTTTAAGGAGGCTTTAAGCTGATATGCAACGTAGTAACGCCTCCGAAAAAAAATATCTCAGTTTTTGTAGATATAGGTTTACCAAAACATAGTAGCAATACATTTCTCGAAATAAAATTGGCTCCACAAGTGAAGTTAAATCGTAAGCATGATTCATATATATACCAGGCTCTCTTAAAATAACATATACACATGTGCTACACCTTGTTTACCTATTTTCTGATGGGCATTGGCCTTTAATGAGTACACTTTACCCGCAACACACACTTTACAGACATACTCACGAATATATATATATATATATATCTGTTATTTTAATAAATATATATATATATATATATATATATATATATATATATATATATATATATATATATATATATATATATAAATGTGCGAGTATAAGAAAGGGTGGTGGTGAAGTCACCTGAAGAGAGCGCCCTGCATGAAGTGCATATATATATATATTTTTTCTGTAATAAACAACATAAGACAATTATTCCATTTACCAAAGGTTTGTGTGTGTGTGTGTAAGTGTATAACTACAGTTACAAGCGGTTCGCCGGACTAAGAACTCGATGCTGTAACGTGGTCAATCGCGTGTTGGATTGTATTCCAGAGTTAAGGAGGATGTAGTGGGCAGAGTCTAAATAAAAGTAAATAGGATCGAAGTCATTGTTGCAGCATATAAGCTGGCATATCTGATGAGTTGTCGAAGAAGAGTCGGCTTCCAGTCATTATGATTGTACCCTGAGCTGATCAATATTGAAACGATTGTAATATGTCAATAAAGGTATTATATATATATGCTGCAACAATAAAGTCCATCCTACTTACACACACCTTTGAACTGTGAGAGGAGAAAGCCGGAACGAATATCACAAAGA
Source organism: Eledone cirrhosa (assembly GCA_964016885.1). Taxonomy (NCBI): domain Eukaryota; kingdom Metazoa; phylum Mollusca; class Cephalopoda; order Octopoda; family Eledonidae; genus Eledone; species Eledone cirrhosa. Next base: position 5,628,348 of record OZ024755.1, read on the forward strand.
ATTCTATCTGATGTTCTAACAACTAAAACGAATATTACATAAAGAGAAATCTTTGAATCAAACTGACGAACGCACAATTATGAGTCGAACACAGCCAACCACTAAGCCACATGCCTAGAATCATTGATACCTGGTGGCTGCCAACTCGTTTTCGAGTACGGCCACTATTTTATATTATCCATATAGGAGAACCCCTACCGATGCGGTGAACGAGTGTGACATTTTAGTCCAGCCAGCGACTTGAAAACTCTGGTACAAACACTACACTTGTGACAATTATTGACACATAGTACTATGCCCATGGTACCATGTGACGACAAGTGCAGAGAGATCTCCAGATATAAAGCAATGCCTGTGCCGTGAAGTTTTTATAGTGAGCAAAGGCACTGCACAAAGCCAGTCCCACTCTCTTAACCAAGATGATATTTACCAAAAAGAAGAACAAGTCAACATCATTGGATACCATCAGAGTTGCAGGTGTTATATCAGAGTTTTCCTTCTCTTAGAATTCTGCCTTGACAAAGGCTAACGGGTCATCTCTTCCGGTGATTTTGGATGGCCATTGACTCTTAAGAGCTCCTTTGCCCTTTGACAATAATGATTCGAACACACCCAACCACTAAGCCACATGCCTACAATCATTGATACATACGTACATACATACATTCATACATATAAACATCCATACGTACGTACATACATACGTACGTAGATCAAACACACACATACATATGTGCGTAGCTCAAACACACACATACATATGTGCGTAGATCAAACACACAAATCCATACGTACGTACATATACATACGTACGTACATATATACGTACGTAAGTACATATATACGTACGTAGATCAAACACACACATACATACGTACGTACATACATACATACATACGTACATATATATATATATATATATACAAAGTATTTGAGTGTGTATACGTTATTGTAAATAGCCAGCAATAGGATGAGTGTTCAGAAGTTTAGGCCCTGCCAAATCTGTCAGTGGTGTGAGAAACTACGAATCGAATTGATTCCATCTGTATACCTTATATATATATTTGTATATATGTGTGTATATATATATATATATATGTGTGTGTGTGTGTATATAAATATATATATATATATGTGTGTGTGTGTTAATGTATATATGTTTATGTGTATATATGTATATGTGTGTATATATATATATATGTGTGTGTGTGCGTGTGTTTATGTCTTATTCACACTCAAATGCAAACACGCAAACGATTTCACATACACTCACTTTCTCTTTCTACGATATATATATATATATATATATATATATATATATATATATATATATATATATATATATATATATATATATATATATATATATATACATATATTAATATATATATATATATAGAGAGAGAGAGGGGGGGGGGAGACTGTAGGCGGCCGACAGGGAAATAATGAGTGAAATCTGTTGGTAGTTAAGTACAATGACTAACAAGACGGTTCTTTATTATGGAGAAGACCAAACTAACTCATGTACAGTTATCAACAGCTGGACAACATAACGTCATCTTTGATTATCTTCACTCAAGTAATGTTATTTATATATATATCTTCTAATTTATCCTCGACTTGTAACTTTCAGTTTTGTTGAGTAGATAGTCTGAAGGTGGCTGGCCTAGTGGTTACGGTATTGAAATCACGATCATAAGGTCGTGGGGTCAATTCCTGAACTGGGTGGTGCCGTTTGTTTTTTGGTGGAGGGCATGCCTCTTTATTTCATGTTACTTTCCAATTTTATCTTCCACCCTTTTAACTATTAGAATCAACATTTTCTCTCTCTCTCTCTCTCTCTCTCTCTCACACACACACACATACACACACTCTCTTTCTTTCTTCTCAAGAAAATCAGCTGTATTCCGACTCTTGTAACGATGAGCTCAGTCAGAGTTTTGGCTGATATTTCTCGCCATTCCCTTTCAAACCACACTGCTTTCAAAGAAAAAAGGAAGGGCATTTTACATATAGTAATCTGAGGTAAATCATCTGAAATGACGGTATGGTCATAACTAGAGTGTCTTTTGATTATAGTTTTGTTCATTCTCCGGCCGCTAAATATATGTTGGATCTCCGACCATGAGTATTTTATATGTTTGATCATCGGAACAGGTCCTTTGAATTACTGGTATAACTCCTTTTTACCTGATGAGTGGAGTGGAGTGGAGTGGAGTGGAGCAACGTAGAATTGTTCTGCTCCTGGTCTCAAGGCACCGCTAGAAACAATACACGGTGACGCTACTATCGTATGTTGGACACACTCCACTAACCACTAAGCCATGTGACTTCACAGGACCATACAATATATTTTAAGGTGGTGTACCACTCCATCAATTCTATAAGCACACATACACTTGCACAATTGCACACATATATAGTCACACACTTGTGAATATATATATATATATATATATATATATACTGTTTCTTCTATACACTTGTGAATATATATATATATATATATATATATATATATATATATATATATATATATATATATATGTATATACATATATACCATATATCTATACATACTAGTGCGTAGAAGAAACATAGTATTAGTGAAATTGAATTAAGGGTGTTACTAATTAGATGTGCTGTTTAGGGCGTAAGTTAATTTGTATTTTCCCCTGATACGAAACGCCACTCATTTTAGCATGTATATAGAGTTAAGTATTAGTGGTAACGAATGGACTTCTAATTTTTATTTACTGCTGATTTTTTTCTTCTTCCTCTCATATATAACAATTGTGTATTACTTGTAAAATTTGTTCTTCGTGCAAACACTGTTAATTTCGGCTTCCGTTTCATTAGCAAACCTTCGCTTTATTAAATTAGCTTTTTTTTTTATTTTTATTAATTTGTTTTGTTCTGTTTTGTTTCGAGAAAAACGTATATAGCTTCTAATTTCACAGCAATAATAATACCTTCTGTTTTATGGACGATGATCACCCACCGAATCTTTAATGTATATAATGTTGACTTTACAGCATTAGTTGTTAAGAGTACAGACAGGTAATTTTCATGGTAAACTCAGAAACGAAGGTACATTTGATGTGTAAATACTTATTTATGAATGTTGAAGTATTATTTACATAATGCTTAGTCAACACAATGGAATGAAAGCTTTCCTATTTAACTATATATATATACACTTACATGGCTGCAAAAGAAAAAAAAATGTGCGTGATTCTTCCGATTTAGTTGAAATATTGTTCATATATCATCCTGTCAGATGGTATCATTATAGAACTGTGATCTCCGCCATATAAGTTTTAGTTTCACTCTATATTCTCATTTCAGTTCCCTCCACTCCCCGGGATCAACATCGGCTTCGTAGTCCCCAGGGTCGATGAAATTGCTCTCATATGTTGTAATTCATTTGATATACCATCATAATACTATAGCTTGCCTTAAAAACAAAATGGCAATCGAATGCTATAATTAAAGAATTTTAATTGTGGCAGACGACATTTTTATTATACCTTTTTGTATTGTTGTATAACCCTTTGTTATGGCGGGCAATTCAGTAGTTACGGCGTCCTTCTGACAATCGTAAGGTCATGAGTTATATATATATAGCCATTTAGTATTAAATGTCGTGAGAATGAGTACTCAATACCATGGTAGAGACTGGTAATATTTGTTAAGGTCAAGTCAGGGTCCTGTTACTTAGGGGTTTCACTTGTGTATTCACAATGTCATATCTGTCTATCTATTTCTCTATCACTACAGACATTTGAGATATATAGAACGTATATATATATATATATATATATATATATATATAAAGAGCAGAAAATGTAAGAGATATATGGCAAAAAAAAAAACAAGGAGAAAGACAACAGACAGACATACATACAAACCGATATATATCCATACATACAAGATAATCCTCATTGAAAATGCTTTCTTAGAAATATTATATGTACATGTATGTGTGTGTGTGAGAGAGGGAGAGAGAGAGATAGTTTCCTGTATGTGTGAGAAAGAGTTAAAGAGATTGATAGAGGATGATAGAGAGGGAGAGAGAGAGAGAGAGAGAGAGAGGTATAGTTTCCTGTGTGCCATCTAAAGACGCTAGGAAAAGGAAAAGCAGTAGTGTAAATCTTCTTATCTCAGTAATAGCACAAGATATGTTTCTAGAAAACAATACATGTCTTGACAATCACTCAACTGTACAACATGGCCGTACAATGGAGGAATGATAGACAGAAAAATGAGACTGTGTTGTTGTTGGTGGTGGTGTTGGTGTTGATAGTGGTGTTGGCGGTGTTGTTGATAGTCGTGGTCAGCCTATTAACTTTTCAGCCGACTCTTGTATTATCTTTGAAGAATTTTCATAAATATAGAACAACCATGTCATTATATGAGCTTATATGTTTAGCCAGATCAATCGTACAACTTGTGATATCTCTAAAATCTGTCTGGTTGGGGGGGGGGGGTATGTTAACTGAGAAAAATATTTCGAGTACTTCTCAATAGTGATTGAAGAAACCTGGTTCTAAAATGGTTTCAATGTAAATCATAGGCAGAACTAATTCAATGACAATGACGACTTTGGGTCCACAGTAAAACCTGTCTGGAGGGAAACATACATAGATAGATGAAAGACGCGCGTCGTAACGGTAGATCGAGAGACACGATCCTAAAATGGTATCGATATAAATCCTGGACAGAGATCAATAGAATCACAACGAAGTTTGGTTCACATTAAAATCTATCTAGAGGGCAACATACATAGATAGATGTAGAGACACGATCTTAGATGAATCACGGGCGCCCCAATGATAGATGGAGAGACACGATCCTAGATGAATGAGGGGCGCCCCAATGATAGATTAAGAGACACGATCCTAAAAAGGTTTCAATATAAATCTTTGGGCAGAGATCAACGCAATGACAATGATTGGGCGGCAGAAATGAAAGGAATATTTTGAAGACGTTTCGTATCCTGCTGTAAGCGGAAACAACGATTAAAATAATAAGTCTATGGCGGCCGTGGAAGCTGCGTTCATACACTGTGACTACTTACCAATTAAGAATTAAGTCGAAATGTCTGCCAGCTACTATTACTACTCACTATACTGAAATAGATGTTCCTAGCTTCATCAGGCGCGTAATTCAGCTAGAATCACTTGATTTCTGCATGATGCCTAATTGTAAATAAATCCTTGATAATGGGGCGTAAAATATTTAGATCGCTGATAACAATATTACCGAAGAAGCTCCCCTTACTAATCTACCACCAAGTTTAAAGAAAAGCGCCAACTATTTCTTTGTATTAAAAAAGAAAAGTACGAAGCATTTAATACATCAACCAGAGTATATATATATATATATATATATATAGTATATATATATATATATATATATATAGTATATATATATATAATTACAACAGTGAGGGTTTTGGGCCCCAATTCGTTCAGCCTGTCACGAGAAAAAAAAAATATATATATATTACCTCCAAAATACACACACTCACCCTACAGTATGAGAGTGTGTGTGTGTGTGTATGTGTGGTGTGTGTCTGTGTGTGTGGGGGGGGGGGGGGTGTAGTAAGAAAGAGGGGGAGGAGGAATCTCTAAAAGTGCACTATAACTGCTCTCACAAGATTGAGTTCTTTGCACACCTTTGGTTGTTCTGAATTCTACATATCTCTCTCTCTCTCTCTCTCTCTCTCTCTCTCTCTCTCTCTCATGCAAATATTGTGTGTGTGTGTGTGTGTGTGTATACACATACATAAATATGACTATGTACGAGTATGTGTGCGTTCACATACATGGATGAATTCTTTGCTTGTTTATCTTTCTCTACATTAACAGAAGCTGAAAGCGTCTCAACGCAAGTCTTCCACGTCTTCCTTACCATTCACAGAAGAATATCCATTTCTTCTACATTGGAAAATATGAACATAACACAAAATAAAAAGAAAATCAAAAGAACTAGTCTAATCTTGGGATTATCTCTTCGATTCCTAAAGACGAAGAGTAACCTGCATTAGACTTTCTTGCTAAATGGAAAGGGTAATTTTGAAATAAGCTGATCAATAATAGGCATCCGAGTAATGTTTTCATCCAGCTTCTAGATCCTTCTTTCTATGAAAGACATTTATTTATTTATTTATTTGTTTGTTTGTTTCTTTATTTATTTAGGTGATATCAAGTCTTATTGAAATTTAGACTGAATAGGGAGGCTGTGTATGTATGTGCGTGTATATATATATATATATATATATATATATATATATATATATATATATATATATATATATATATATATATATATATTTATATATGCATGTATATGTATATATACGCATCTTTATATATATATATATACACACACAAACACACATACACTGGGTGTCCCCAAAAATGTATACACACTTTGATCACCTGTACAGGCAACATTTATTAGAATGGTATTGAAGTGTGCATACATTTTTTGAGGACACCCTGTGTATGTGTACACATATATATATATATATATATACATACATATATATGTGCATATATAAAGATGTATGTGTGTGTGTGTGTGTATATATATGACCCCGACGGCAGAGCTCAAGCCGTTTCGACGGCTATTTCTGGAAATAGCCGTCGAAACGGCTTGAGCTCTGCCGTCGGGGTCATACTTTTTCCTATTTCCCACTCTACTACCCTAAGTACTCTGGGCGTTATGGTCCACCTGGTTCCTTACCACAATTCCTTTGTTATATATATATATATATATATATATATATATGTATGTACATATATATATATATATATACATGTACATATATATACATATATAGATATTTTGGTAGATTCGGTGGCATATTTTGCGATGAATACCGAAGCACCCTCGGCTCTCCTCTCCCATATATGGCAAACAATGACCTTATTTCAACTGGTGAGAATCTCGAATTCAAGTACGGGGGTGATAGGGGTGGGAGGGGAGCAATCTGCTCTTTATAGCATAACGTGCTTCAGATGTTAATGTCAGCTACGTGATATTGAGCATGCGCCTCAAACAATTTCGAATGAAACCTCTCGAGAAACGTGAGGTGTCGTCTGTGCGTTGCCTTCATCTCAGATGAACACCCAAGGGAGGTAACAACACATTTATTTACGCAGCAACAGAAATATATTTCAACAACGTTCTATCTAAAAATATCTCTTGGGTATTTGCATATCTGTACTAATCAAGAATAAATACAAAACTAGATTTAATTAGGCCATCAATATTTTCGAGAGAATATTAGATATTTAATATCACATTGACCACAGAAACTGTAAACTGGTATATAGAGATAAGATATAAACAAATAGTCTGTAATGATAATTGTGTTGCATTTAAAATTGTTTATTTCAAATTATGACTATTCCGTAGAGAACTCCCTGAGTAAACTGAGGTCGTTGAGCCGGAGATTGTTCATTGCAGCAGTTTCTGTTGGTACACACACCAGTATTATTTGTATTATAGTTATTATAAGGTTATTAGAGCGGTGGATTGGCAGTATCGGTAGAGGGTCGGACGCCAGGCTTTGGAACATAGAGTTATGGCCCTTGCCATTCTGAGTTCAAATCCCCCCCGAAGTTAACTTTGCCTTTCATCCTTACAGGGTCGATAAAATAAAGTACCAGTAATATACTGGGTAATTGCTGGCCTTGTGCCTAAAGTAGAAACAATTATTGTTATTATAAGATTATTAGAGAAAAGGCAAGTCTAAGATGCTAAATAACTCTTCCATATTTCACATTCGTTCCTAATCTACTTTCATTTTTGTCGAATATACAGACAGTTCTGAACATAACATAGCTGACTGTTTAAAAAGTTCGCTTAACAGTCAATTTGTACCAGGTTCGATCCCATTGGGTAGCATCTTCGATAAAGGTCATTGACCATAGCCTCGAGTTGACATGAGTCTTGTGAGTAAAATTCGCCCTAGCTCTAACCCTGACCCTGACAGTGACGGTTTGGAAACCCGTCTGATGGATGGATTTTATCTGAAACTCAAAGAGCCAGCCTTGTCAAACACCGTATAAAACTGAATCTTCCTGAGAAGTATGTTAAGGTTACACGTGTTTGTGGAAAACTGAACCACTTTCACGTTAATTTCACGAAAAAGTCTTTTCCCGTGATTGTACAATTATGATACTCATCGTCGAAACCAACGGAGGTTCATTCCATTCAAACTGTTTGTGTATCTTACAGCCCTTCCAATCTCTATATTTATGCTTTATTAATTCGCTAGCAATGAAACCAGATGAATATTTTCTCATCTTGCCTTAGATTAGTTTCCGAATTAATTCGTTTTATCACATGGCGGGCGTTACACATATTATTTCCATTAACAAATACTGTTAATCTAGTGAGAGTAATTTATCACAAGGAAATAATTAGATTAATATCCGTTAGGCTGGCTGATCACTGTGCTAAAACAAAATTATATAAACATCAAATTACATAGAATAGATCATATGTGTGAATCTCATATGTGGCAAATATGTTGGTCTTGTTTAGATTTTAAGGGAAACAGATGAAAGCTTCGACTTCGGCTATCTATAATGAATTTAGGCCAATTTCTGGCCTATCCTGCCAGCCATGAGTCATTCTCACGAGAGGATTTGAAATCACAAGTACAAACAAAAAGAAACACTCTGAAATTGCACACCCCTCCCGCCTGTTATAGTAGTACACTCTACTACAGCATGGTAAATACTATTGTTTGTTTTTGTTGCTCTAGTTTAGTTCCAAGTCAAGCCATGATTGACTAGATCTATAAACAGATCTGGTCATTCCAGATCTGAACATTCCTTCACCAAAGGTATTTCAGATCTAAACATTAAGTCTTTTACCTATGTGTATGAAATTTAGTGGCACGGCATCAAATATCTCTTTGTAAGCAAGTAGATTCTGATTTGAGAGAATTTAGCTACTATTTCTAGTAGATCGATCAAACCTTCAAATCTTTCATACCTCAGTACCTCGGAGTAATTAAAAGAATTACAACTGTTTAATCTTTGTTCTTTCAAATGTTACATGTGAGAAATATAGCCACTAAACTAGACAAGACATTAGATATTATTACACGGGCGGTGAATTGGCAGTATCGGTAGAGGGTTGGACGCCATGCTTTCTAGCATAGTTACGTCCCTTTACAGTCTGAGTTCAAATCCCGCCTAGGTTAACTTTTCCTTTCATCCTTACGGGGTCGATAAAATAAAGTACCAGTAATGTACTGGGTAATTGCTGGCCTTGTGCCTAAAGTAGAAACAATTATTCCGGCCGAGGTTAACTTTGCCTTTCATCCTTACGGGGTCGATAAAATAAAGTACCAGTAATGTACTGGGTAATTGCTGGCCTTGTGCCTAAAATAGAAACAATTATTACACATTGGATTCCATCTATCTTGGCCACAATATGTATTACAATTATAAACAAGTGATTTTTTCATTTACCGCATTATACTTGTTCTGAAATTCTCATTGATCTTTCAGTTCTGATTACAGCTGTTCTATATTCCATTGTTCCATGACTCTAACATTTGATACATTAATGACAAAAGTGTAGTAAAATAGCTGAGAATGTTAATCATAACTGGGTCCAGGATTACGTTTCTTCAAGTCCTTAGTTTCCAGTCAACATTTTCCAATGGGGATCATATTTAATTTTGATTGAATAGATAACTTAATTAGATAGATTTTAGACTTGATAATTCAAGCGGCGCCTTTCCTTCAGAGCGCCATTTCTACTAGTATGTTAACTCATTAATTATAATTTAACTTGTGAGAAACATGTTACTGATTAACAGAGAGAATTTCTTCTCATCCTTCTTCACCCACTTATTTCTGAGAGGAGTGTGGTGGAAGAGTCCAGCGGGTTCCATATTTTCACGAACACCACTATGTTGTGATGCGCCAGACGTTCATAGAATTATGTATATGTGAGGTTTTGTTAGTTTCTTCTTTCTTCTTCTTTGCTCACTTATTCCTGGGAGGTTCGTGGGAGCAGAGTCCTCAAACACTCCTTCTAGCAGGTCCTGTCAGAAGAAACTGTCTCCAACTGATCCGGATGGATTTCCAAGCAAGACCAGCCAAACTCATGAATGTTATCCAAATCTCTTTCTCGTGGTATACCCCTGGGTCTCCTACCGTTTGGTTTTGCCCATAAAATCTGTCCAGCGAACAGAATTTCTCTGAACATTCAATACATTAATAATCTATGCCTGGTAGTTTGGTTAATAAGCATTGTAGAAGTCTTTACGAAAAGCAAAATATACTCTTAAAAGGTCTATCTTACGACATGCTCCTCAAACCTTTCATTGTCTACATTGTAATAATAGAAACAGTTGTGTATTATTTACCTAACTGTAACTTTGTTAAGAAACATTGAAGGTCCAGAACGTGTTAGAAATGTCCAAGAGTTCGTAAAAATATGTTTCATTGCAAAGCCAGAATATTTTCTGTTACTGTAAGACACTCATATTAAAACTAGATTTGTGCCAAAGTTTCTCTCTTGAAGTCATTAAGAACTTTTACACGTATAAGATATCTACCATTACTAAAACCATTGTTTAACAATTTTGATTCATAGCCAGCAGAGATTAGAAACATTCTTAGACATTTCAGCGGAGTTTATCCGACTAACACCTGTGACATTTGCCTTCTTTATTCTGGTGCCATTTCCATTTCTAAGGAATC
>OZ024755.1:5641589-5646589 GCA_964016885.1 Eledone cirrhosa
AAAATCCCAGAACGTACACATGCATATATTATACAGCGAGTATAACCTCTAGGGATCGCACACGTTACTCTTTGCTTCTTTTTTTCTTCTATAATTATTCATGAAGTCATATTAATGGAATATCCGTATCGAAACGCGTCAAGAGATAGTAGACAGATTCTTTTTTTGAATAAAAAAAAAATTATGAAGTGTTTTATTTATTATTTGGTTAAACATACAGAAAAAGAAAATAGTATTGGAAAGGACTATAAATGCCATAAATGAAAGGGGGAGGGGTAAAGAAGAGCAGATCTGGCTGTATAGGAAAGTAAAGGAAAGGGTTATAAATGGGAGGAAAAGGTGGGAAAGAGCAAGGACTAATAGACAACGAAAGAAAGAAAGAAAGTGAAAGGTTGACAGATTCTACACCGAGGTCAGAGCGATGTTTCGGCTGACCCCCCCCGTGGACAAACTAGCAAAGCTATTTCCACGGACAATGGCCAACAACACACACTGTAACAGCCAAATAGTTTAAAAAATATTAAATATTTACTTTTAATCGTTGCTACGCAGCTCATTCGCAATCGATTTACGCTCGGGTCCCAAATAATGTGGTGGTGTGCAATAAGAGGGGTGGGGTGGAATAAGAGGGGTGGATATTTGCTTAAATTCTTATAAGCGTGGCTGGGTTGGAAATCGATAATTGTATAGTGTCCGTTCGAAAATATGGAATTTCTTGTAATGTCCTCTTTTTGTCATATATAATGTTTTTTCTAATGTAAAACAAAATTATTATTAGATTCTACAGCTGTACACCTGTCAACTTTTCCCGCCCGTGGAGAGATACCGGACCCACTTTGAGCTGGGTGAGAGATGTGTTCTCTTGTGATATAGCTTTCATTATGTAAAATCTCCCCATTTTGTCTCATTTCTCCCCGTTTTGGGGCGCTTTTTTTCATAGAACTCCCCGTGTTATATGTTACTTTTAGCAGACTTAGTAGTTCAAACGCCAAATCTATAACCAGCCTCCACCAGCTCCTTCGTGAGGCTTATGATTTGTAAGAGGATTATTAGCTATGATTTTACTTGCATTCTGGCTGAGAACTGTGCATAAGATTTCTAGTTAAATTTTTTTTGTAGTTTTTAATGTTGAGACCTTATGTTGCTTAAGTAGGCATAGCGTACATTTACGATACTAGGAAATGCGCACTTATGAGGGATATGAACTACTTTATTATATTTGTGAACTTGTTTATTCCGTATTACATGTAAAATCATAATTTTTATGTTTCCTTCTTTAATTAATCTTGTTGAAATTGGTTCTACAATGTTTGTTATCATTGACACCACTTTTTCTTAATGCGTTAGTATAATATGTGTAATTTTGCATTTATTAGATATATACTTGCCAGATGATATATTGGAAATATCTCTACTGATATTATCGATAATGTGTTTAATTGTAGGTGGATAGCTAGGTACTTTATCAAGGTATATAGTTTCTTCATTCGGTTCATGACACAGGTAGTATTAAAATATATTTTGGTGTAATGTTATATCGATTTTCCGCTTAGCGTTTATTGAATGTTTTAGATTAGCTGTCTGAATATACTAATGGACGTTTTTTTTTCCTACGTCTATCCATGTTTTATTAATTCATGTTATGGGAAACGGCGAAACCATCATCTCGATATAGACCGATGTTTGCATCATTTCTTATGATTCTCAGCGTATGTAGTAAAACTAGTCCGACATGATCTTGTATTTCCGAACCATCGTAAAGATATATAGAGAAGTTTGTTTCCGTGATTGTTGATGATTGATTAACACGTGCCCTATTTCGTTCGATATTTTCATCCACTTTGCACCTATACCTGATGACCCAGCTGTTGTCCCTTTCTTTATTTCGTCATAATCACAATATTTTCACCTGATGTTGCTATAGCTTTTCATCTGTTATGGTTACTATTTGAAAACCTGTGTAGTGTATACGCAGAAGCTCCCCAGTTATAGCAAATAACCTAAGCTAATTAAGTATATATAAGTGTGTCTATACATATATATATATATATATATATATATAGACATACATTTACAAACACACACACATACTATATATATATATAGAGAGAGAGATAAAGAAGCGCAAACACGCGATGTTTTTTTAAGTATTTCCTTTCAAGTATTTTATCAACTCTACACCTCTCTCTCTCTCTCACTCTCTCTCTCTCTCACTCTCTCTCTCTCTCACTCTCTCTCTCTCTCTCTCTCTCTCTATATATATATATATATATATATATATATATATATATATATGTATGTATATATATGTATGTATGTGTGTATGTATAATGAGTGAATGTATGTATACATGTTTCACTGTTTATAATTGTATACATGTATGAAAATAGGTCATATAGTTATATATGTGTATGACTATATAGCTGTACGTTTGCGTGTGCGTGTGTGTGTTTGTGTGTGTGTGTGTGTATTTGTTTGTATGAACATTCCCTTCAAGATGGAAAATCTTAGTTCTATACATGAACTTGTGTTAATTGCCAACTTTGCTCTGCTGTGTGAATATTGATTGTTTGGTATTTCATTGTTACTTGTTCAGCTTGTTTCATAGCAGCTGTCAGGAACAATTCCACATTCATTAATCTATCTATAGTTGGAGATAACCAACCATAACATGACGGTGGCATCTTGTATTTGGAAATAATTCTTCTACGGGGAAGCAACCACTAGACAAAGCACGAACACTCCATATTTTCAAGTATTTCGTTTCGAGTAATATTTTTACACTTATCATATATTGGGATTCCATATACGGAAATACAATAAAATAATATTTATAAGAAATTATATTTGTCTGAAAATGACTGAGTGATATTTATAAGAAAACAAAATTATCGTTTCTTTAATGGCTGACTTTGTTAAGACAGAAAAAGAAATAATAATCTATTAATAGCTTATTGGTGTATTTCTAGAAGTTGGAGTTGAAAAAAAAAATACATATATACATATTTGGAATCTAATAACAATATATATAGAAAGAAAAATAAATACTTCCTGTTTATATGATGGTTTCTTTCTAATTCAGACACAAGGCCCGCAATATTAAGGGGTGTGGTGGGGGAGTGTTGATTATATCGAACCCAGCCAGTGGTACCTTGTTTTATCGACCTCTGAAGGATGAAAAACAGAGTTGATATTGACAGAATTTGAATTCAGAAAGAGAAGAGCAAAAGCCGGAACAAATACTGGTTTCTGATTTAGGCACAGGGCCAACAATTTTGGGGTAGGGGGGAAATTGATTGAATCGACTCCAGTGTATTACTGGTACTTTATTTTATCGACCCTGTAAGGATGAAAAGCAAAGCTAACCTCGACAGGATTTGATCTCAGACAGTAAAAGACCGTAACTCTATTCTGCAAAGAATAGTGTCCGACGCTCTACCGATACTGCCAATTCACCGCCCTTTGCCGGAACAAGTACTGCAAAGCCTTTTGTTAGACGTTCTATCAATTCTGCCTATATTCCTGTTTATATCATGCAAATAGTTTTCCTCTGTGTACTTTAGATTGTATATCTAAAGTCTAAAATCTGTCTTAAGCCAGAAGGCCCATTTGACCGGTGCTTACCCTGGTTTCATAGCATGAAGCGACTGAGTGCACAAGACTCTCCCCTGGACAGGACGCCAGTCCATCGCAAGGTTGAACCACCAGTTATTTCTGGTACTCATTTTCAGCTGAGTACACTGGAGCAACGTGAAATGAAGTGTTTTGCTCAAGAACACAACACACAGCCCAGGAATCGAACCCACGACATTATGATCGTACGTCCACCACCTCTTACCACTGGGCCACGTGCCGCCACAGGTTGTATATAGTGACAAATAATTGAATTGTGTGTCTAGAACTGAAATAGTATCTGGTCCCTACAGAAAGCTTAGTGTTCATGATGCAGTATATTGATGTTATTTAACGTCTGCTATAAATGTGTGGTCATCACTAATATTTCATCTGAGACGAGAGACCTGTCATTTTTGTAAAGAATGTTAAAGATTTAGGCGCCTATTTTTCATAAACTTAATGCATCTACGTGAATATCTGGGCGTTTTCAGATGCTAATGGTACTGCTCGTGTGTTAACGCCTGCTGTTTCGGTTTTGTTTGTTTCTTCAGTATCAAGACAAGCGTTAACAGAAGATTAAAACAAAAATGTTAACAGTGCTAGTATTAATAAGTTTTCTCTTCGCTACGAAGATATATAATGATACGAAGACTGATGCTGTTGACAGACAAGACAGCTATCTAGATAGAGAGGGGTGTATGTTAAGGGGATAAAGATCAAGAACGTGTGTTGCTAGATGAGTAGATAGATATATAAAATATATAGAGAGATATCTGAGACGTGGGTTGATCGTTAAGTAGTGAGAGAGGTTGAGAAATAATTATTAGACGGACAAAAGAATATAGACAAAATAACACTCATTTATATGAAGGATAAATACCGACAAATAAAATAAAATAAGGTAAAGGAAATTATTCAAATGTGCCAGTGTCATAAATTCACATAAATACTGATGTCATTTTCTGTTCGTTAATCGATATATCACCTCAAGCAATCCACTTATCCAACACGCCCCCTCTATATATGTCTCTCTCTCACACACACACACACACCCACTCACACATATATATATATATATGGGGTTGTAAAGTCAGGTTACTATAGATTCACCCAATGTATATATATATATATATATATATATATATATATATATATATATAGGTAAAGACTCTTTTCCTATGCCCACTCTACTACCCAAAGTATTGAGTACTCTGGTGCGTTATGGTCCACCTGATTCCTTACCACACTTCCTTCGTTATATATATATAACAGAATTCCGAAGCGAATGTATTTGTAGTACTGTCATCAGTGATGGAGGTTCGTGGCCTAGTGGTAAGGGTGTCTGACTTACGATCATAATGTCGTGGGTTCGATTCCTCGGCTAG
>OZ024755.1:5651589-5664089 GCA_964016885.1 Eledone cirrhosa
AAACCAAACAATAACAACATCACCAACAGCAACGAGAGCGGTATAAAGTCTAATCCAGGTTTCTCATCTATTATAGATACTAATTTACGCAATGATTTCTACTTTTGGCACAAGGCCAGCAATTACTCAGTACATTACTGGTACTTTATTAATGATTTCTATTATAGGCACAAGGTCAGACATGTTGGGGGAGGAGAAAGTCGATTAAATTGACCCCGGTGCATTACTGGTACTTTATTTCATCGACCCTGTAAGGATGAAAGGCAAAGTTAACCTCGGCGGGATTTGAACCCAGAACGTAAAGGGCTGTAAGTCTACGCCACAAATCATGGTGTCCGACGCTCTACTGATTCTGCCAACCCATCACCCATTATAGAAGCTAATTTAAGTAATGTAACAGTACAAAGAAAACTTAACACCACTGAGATAAATTCCTTATTATTTCTTAAATCAGAACATTTAGAACAAAGGTCGTAATTAGATAGTGGTTTCCATGGAGGCGCTAAGTTTTTCTGAAAGTGGAGAGAGTCATGTTACTGGCATGGAACTAATTTTAAGTGGCGTCCACTTGACTTTGTTGCAGAATGTTTGTCTGAGATGATATCTACTATATAAATTTGAAGTGGTCAGACGTTGTATGTGTAGGTGTAGTCGGATAAACGTCGAAACAGCTTGGTGGAATGCAGCGAAAATTTACACAGGCATGCAGAATGACCCGAGGAGGCGTTGGGTCGACTTTCAAGCTACAAGCTTCCATAGTTACGGAGAAAATCGATGAAACAGGAATTTCCCATTCAAATTGAACTGAGAGTAATCTGTGAACGCAGAAGTAAATATTTCGAGAAACGTTCCGACCGAACGAAAACAGGAAGACGATATTTTGGTTCGTGAAGACGTTCTCTGGCAATGAACGGAAAAAAAGCGAGGATAATATGTCGTTATGTGGAGAAGAACAATTTCATGCAAAGACAAGACCAAGTTAATGGTGTAAATGGAGTCGTTAGACTAATATTCTATTTAAAATAACCGAATGATTTCCAGCCCCGGAGTTTAAGAATGATGTAAATAAAATTGAAAACGAAAATGATAGAGGTTATTAAAATAGTAAAAGTAAATAGTGAAGATGTAAGCCAGTACATACGTATGCCCCGACAGACATACACATACATACGCACACACAAACACACACACACACAATAGCGCGCGCGTATGTATAAACCTTATGCATTTCTACAGTATTTTCACCAAACTTAAGACATAGGTTACTTATGTACTCCGGATGGTCTTGGGCACTTTCATTTTTTCCAGATATTGATTATAGGGCCTCCCGGCAGATAACCCCCTTTAACCACTTCCTTGGAGTCGACTGAAGCACTGCAGTCCAATGCAACAAAACGTCATAACTTCTGGAGTTCGCAACCGATTTTCACAAAACTTAACACATGGGCTACGTTTGTCCTACAGATGTGTATAGATCCCGAGTTAAATCGGGGATGATCATAGTAAATAACGAACTCAATATATTAGTAGAGTGTAAACATCATCATTTCATATAGAAATAGCTTCTATAGGACTAGAACTGTTTCATATCCGAATGAAACAGTTCTAGTCCTGTAGAAGCTATTTCTATATTCAATAACACACACATTATATATATATATATATATATATATATATACGTGGTGTGTCCCAAAAAATTGTTTATACACTTTGATTACCTGTACGCGCAATATTTATTAGGATGCTGTTGAAGAGTGTATACATTTTTGGGGAATACCCTGTGTGTATATATATATTATTACATATATATACATATTTCTTCTATATACTGTACTGATTGTGTTTACATTTTATACACACAGACACAAACACACTATATATATATATATACATACATACACACACACACACATGATTAGGTTGCTGGTGTATAAGAAAGTGACAAGGTAGGGAATGAGTTGTAGAAATCCAGTGAAATAAATCATGTAAAAGATTGGAATAACAGAGAAAGAAGATAAACTGGAAGAAACAAGAGGGAGGAAGGGGTGAACGTATTGGTTACAAGTAGTATTGGAATGGTAGGGATCTCCGTCGGTATCGACGACGTTCCAGGTTTTGAATTCGAATAAGAAAACGATCTGTTGTTGAGATTATCGTCTGCTTTACGACAATCCACCATCTTTGATAATCTAATATCGGAAAAAAAGGAAAGTAAAGAAGAAGGCGAAGTTGAAGAAGAAGGGGAAGAGTTCTTTTCAGCGTGATTTAAAGCTCGTATCATAGATTTATAGAACAGAATGCAGTAATACATTTAGTGGTAGTAGTAGTAGTAGTGGTAGAAGTAGTAGTAGTGGTAGTAGTAGTAGTGGTGGTAGTCGTAGCGGTGTTGGTAGTAGTAGTAGTGATAGTAGTGGTAGTAGTAGTGGTGGTGGTCGTAGCGGTGTTGGTAGTAGTAGTAGTGATAGTAGTGGTAGTAGTAGTAGTGATAGTAGTAGTAGCAGATGTATTAGTGGTAATAGTCGTAGTAGTAGTAGTAATAGTAGATGTAGTAGTGGTAATAGTAGTAGTAGTAGTAGCAGCAGCAGCAGCAGCAGCAGTAGTAGTAGTAGTAGTGGCAGCAGCAGCAGTAGTAGTAGCAGGAGCAGCAGTACTAGTAGTAGCAGTAATAATGGCAGCAAAAGCAGCAGCAGTAGTAGTAGTAGTAGTGACAGCAGCAGTAGTAATAGTAGAAATAGTGGCAACAGTAGTAGTGGCAGCAGAAGCAGTAGTAGTGGCAGCAGCAGCAGTAGTAGTGGCAGCAGCAGCAGTAGTAGTGGCAGCAGTAGTAATAGATGACAACAATGTAACACGAGAGAACTGGTAGTTACATGTTATCAAGATTGTTGCTGACAATACAAGCTTTATTACTTTACTTCTTATTGTTGCTACTGTTGCTGTTGTTACTGTTGTTGTTGTTACTGTTGCTGTTGTTACTGTTGCTGTTGTTGTTGCTGTTGTTACTGTTGTTGTTGTTACTGTTGCTGTTGTTGTTGCTGTTGTTGTTGCTGTTGCTGTTGTTGTTGTTACTGTTGCTGTTGTTGTTGTTGTTGTTGCTGTTGTTACTGTTGTTATTGTTGTTGTTACTGTTGTTGCTGTTGGTGTTACTGCTGTTGTTACTGTTGTTGTTGTTGTTGTTACTGCTGTTGGTGTTACTGTTGTTGTTGTTACTGCTGTTGGTGTTACTGTTGTTGTTGTTGTTGCTGTTATTACTGTTGTTGTTACTGCTGCTGCTACTGCAGTTGCTGCTGCATCTTCCGCCGGTATTGTCGTTCGTTGCATCAGTTTATATAGAGGCATCTTATTCCTGTTGCTGAAATTGCTGCTGCTGCTGTTTACGACACTGTTGCTGAAATTGCTGCTGCTGCTGTTTACGACACTGTTGCTGAAATTGCTGCTGCTGCTGTTGTCAATCGCTGCATCTGTCTCCAAAGATGTTCCCTGGGGCTGCTGCTGCTGCTACTATTGCTGCTGCTGCGACATCAGTTATTGTTCGTTGCATTGCATCTCTCTCCAAAGATGTATCTTGAGGCTGTTGTTGTTACTACCGTTGCTGCTACTACTGCTGCTGTTACTACCACTACTACTACTACTACTACTACTACTACTACTACTACTACTACTGTTACTACCACTACTACTACTGCTGTTACTACTACTACTGTTACTACCACTACTACTACTGCTGCTGTTACTACCACTAAAACTACTACTACTACTACTGCTAATGTTACCAGTACAACTACTACTGCTGCTACTACTACCACTACTGCCAGTACTACTACCACTACTACTACTACTACTACTACTGCCACTACTACTACCACTACTACTACTGCCACTACTACTACCACTACTACTACTGCCACTACTACTACCACTACTACTACTGCCACTACTACTACTGCCACTACTACTACTACTACTACTACTACTACCACTACTACTACTACTACTGCCACTACTACTCCTGCTACTACTACTGCTGCAGCCACAGTTGTCGTTCGTTGCATGTCTCCATAGATGCAACTTACTAGCTGATCTATCGACTGCTGATATTTAGGGTGCTGCTGCTACTGCACATTCTACTGCTGCTGCTACTGCTACTACTGCACATTCTACTGCTGCTACTACTGCACATTCTACTGCTGCTGCTACTGCTACTACTGCACATTCTACTGCTGCTGCTACTGCTACTACTGCACATTCTACTGCTGCTACTACTGCACATTCTACTGCTGCTGCTACTGCTACTACTGCACATTCTACTGCTGCTGCTACTGCTACTACTGCACATTCTACTGCTGCTACTACTGCACATTCTACTGCTGCTGCTACTGCTACTACTGCACATTCTACTGCTGCTACTACTGCACATTCTACTGCTGCTGCTACTGCTACTACTGCACATTCTACTGCTGCTACTACTGCACATTCTACTGCTGCTGCACATTCTACTGCTGCTCTGCTGCTGCTGCTGCTACTACTGCTATAAACGATGGTGATGATGATGGTGATGATGATGGCGATGTTGATCGTTATTATTGTTATTACTATTATTAGTAGTAGTAGTGGTAGCAGTGGTGATAGTAGTAGTAGTAGTAGTAGTGGTGGTAGTAGTAGTGGTGGTGGTGGTGGTATTAGTGGTAGTAGTAGTGGTGGTAGTGGTAGTGATAGTAGTAGTGGTAGTAGTAGTAGTAGTGGTGGTGGTGGTAGTCGTGGCAGTGGTTGTAGTAGTAATAGTAGTAGTGGTAGTAGTAGTGGTGGTGGTGGTATTAGTGGTAGTAGTAGTAGTAGTAGTAGTAGTGGTAGTAATGGTAGTAGTGGTAGTGGTGGTGGTAGTAGTAGTAGTAGTAGTGGTGGTGTTGGTGGTAGTCGTGGCAGTGGTTGTAGTAGTAATAATAGTAGTAGTAGTAGTGGTGGTGCTGGTGGTATTAGTGGTAGTAGTAGTAGTAGTGGTAGTAGAAGTAGTAGAAGTAGTAGTAGTAACAGTATGATAATCCTGATGTTAATCGTTCATGATGATGATGATGATTATCATGATAGTGATCATGATTGTAATGAAGATCACGTTGTTGTTGATGATGATGACGATGATGACGATGACGATGACGATGTCGATGATGGTGACGATGACGATGATGACTAAACGACAGGGATGAGCCGATGATGTAACCTTAACTTCCAATTCAGGGAAACAATGTTTATTTTTTTTTTCTCGACTCTCAATAAAAATATTTCAAACATGTCAAATATTGTGAAGAGATTATATAAAAAAATATATGGAACATATAGATCGATATTTTTGAGGAGTGGGGAGGTGGGTGTGTATTGGAATTGGTTGCTTTCTGACAGGATGCACAGGAAGGAGGGTTTGGTGACTCTACCCACAAGACTTTCTCAAAAAGAACAAGAATAAAAGGGTCAAAATATATAAAGGTGAACAGTATCGAACTTACGACCAACAATTTAACCACTAAGCTACAATGACTTTACTAATTATAATTTAACCACTAAGCTACGAGGACTTTAGTACTTATAATTTAACCACTAAGCTCCGAGGACTTTAGCAGTTATAATTTAACCACTAAGCTACGAGGACTTTAGCAGTTATAATTTAACCACTAAGCTACAAGGACTTAACTAATTATAATTTAACCACTAAGCTACTGGGACTTTAGTCATTATAAAATAGTATCAGCTGCGGGGATGAACCACGTCATTGCTGTATGTCTTGAGGGTTTATTACCAGAACAGCTCCCATGACTTTCGGAAACATTTTTTCACGCTCAGAGTTGCTGAAGCATGGAACAAACTACCTGCATCAGTTGTTAGCTGCTGAGACACTGCATCCTTTAAACATCCATGGAACAAACTACCTGCATCAGTTGTTAGCTGCTGAGACACTGCATCCTTTAAACATCCATGGAACAAACTACCTGCATCAGTTGTTAGCTGCTGAGATACTGCATCCTTTAAACATCCATGGAACAAACTACCTGCATCAGTTGTTAGCTGCTGAGATACTGCATCCTTTAAACATCCATGGAACAAACTACCTGTATCAGTTGTTAGCTGTCGAGACACTGCATCCTTTAAACATCCATGGAACAAACTCCCTGCATCAGTTGTTAGCTGTCGAGATACTGCATCCTTTAAAACCTCCATGGAACAAACTACCTGCATCAGTTGTTAGCTGCTGAGATACTGCATCCTTTAAACATCCATGGAACAAACTACCTGTATCAGTTGTTAGCTGTCGAGACACTGCATCCTTTAAACATCCATGGAACAAACTCCCTGCATCAGTTGTTAGCTGCTGAGATACTGCATCCTTTACAACCTCCATGGAACAAACTACCTGCATCAGTTGTTAGCTGCTGAGATACTGCATCCTTTAAAACCTCCATGGAACAAACTACCTGCATCAGTTGTTAGCTGCTGAGATACTGCATCCTTTAAAACCTCCATGCTTCCTGAGATTCGCCAATACTATACCTGATGCCCCCCCCCCTCCATACACACGGACACATGTATTTCATGATTCGTACACTGTTCATTTTCCTGACATTTGTACATTATTCTATGTACTATACATGCACCTTTGATGAGTTGTAGTGCACCTGAGCACTGTACACAATCATTTCATTATTATTATTATAACGTATTTTCTAATAATTGTTTCTACTTTTGGCACAAGGCCAGCAACTATCCAGTGCATTACTGGTACTTTATTTTATCGACCCCGTAAGGATGAAAGGCAAAGTTAACCTCAGCGGGATTTGAACTCAGAATGGCAAGGGCCGTAACTCTATGCATCAAAGCAAGGCATCCGACCCTCTACCGATACTGCCAATTAATGATAGTGTGTTATTAACACAGAAGTGTTTATGAAAAGAAAGATAGAAACTTTTAATAATTGTAAAAGTAGCCTAATTATATGTACTCTATACTTAAACGTGTTTGGAAGTATTCCATGGGTGGGGAGTGGGGGAAGGAGTTGTAATTAGTGTTTGAAAGGAGTGAAGTATGTCTTCTCATGAGAATTGCGATTGAGATCTAGTTATCCACGTGTACTCCTTTATTTTTTGTTCTAGAAGAGACTCTGCTGGAACATGATATTTAGACCAATATTATATTTGGAGAATGAAGGAAGGTAAAGAAGAAAGTAGTGGAGATTAATAGGATTAGTGCTGGGGATATATAGTATATAGTTCAAGATCTCCTCTCAGAGTGAGTTATTTATTTATATAGTAGGACTAATAAAGCAAAAATGGTTACTTTTTTGTACGTGTAGTACTATATTTGTTATATTATATTATAGGGTGGTGGATTAGCAGTATCAGTAGAGGGTCGGACGCCATTCTTTGCAGCATAGAGTTACACCCCTTTACGATCTGAGTTCAAATCTCGCCGAGGTTAACTTTGCCTTTCATCCCCTACGGGGTCGGTAAAATAAAGCACCAGTAACATACTGGGGTCGATTTAAACGACTTTCCCCTCCCCCCCAAATTACTGACCTTGTGCCAAAATACACTGGGGTAATTGCTGGCTTTGTGCCAAAAGTAGAAACAATTATGTTTTGGCAGAATCAGTAGAGCGTCGAACGCCGTGCTTTTCAGTATAGAGTTTCGTCCCTTTACCTTCTGAGTTCAAATCCCACCGAGGTTAGCTTTGCCTTTCATCCTTACGGGGTCAATAAAATAAAGTACCAGTAATACACTGAGTAATTGTTGGCCTTGTGCCAAAAGTAGAAACAATTATATTTTGTTATATTATATTATGCGGGGTAAAATCAATTAGTAAGTAAATGGAAAGAATAAAAATGTGATGGATAACATTTACACATAAATAGCTATAACTTATAAGCTATGGCGGATAATGCGAAAGCTTAATATATGTGTGCCATACATATATATATATTATGGGAGATTTGGTGATTATTACAGGTGTAGACTATGTAAAATAAATAGCTTTATATGATACATACTTATCGTATAGCATTGGTTCAGAATTTTAATTGTTTTGTGTGAGCAAAAACGAACGCAAATGAGTTAGAATGTTTTTCTTTCTTATTTCCAGTAAAGGATTTTCTGAGAGATAGTATTTTCCGTTTCAAATTATAGTTGATGTTAAATATAAAAAAAAAAAAATTCTATATGAATTATTTTTTGCCACCGTATCATATCGGATTGCGGAAAGAGTTAACATATATGAAATATCTAGCATTAAATATAGTTGCCGTGAGACAAATGTTAGATTTAATAACAAATAATTTCATTAGTGTTGGGATAGTCAGGTTAAATTTGATCTGGCTGAAATTAGCTAAATTTTGTGAAATATGAGGTTTAGTGGAATATGAGATTCTAATATAAGTGTTGGTAAATATTTGCAATATTTATACCGTAGAGGAAATTCTTCGTTTGTTGTATTAAAGGAAATAATAACTTTGTAAGTACTGTAACTAAAGCTAAGTTGAAAGACGGATTAAATCGGATTATATTTCTTTTCCTGTTAGTTATCTATTCACCATACAATAATGATATTTTAATTTAGTAATCTTAAAAGCAGTCGTGTTAATCTTGTACCTCAATTCCTAATCACTCTCCCACCCACTTCGTTAAAACTATAAAACCACTTCTTTATTGCTTCCATATAACATTTTTTATTAACCACAACATTACTCACAGATATGAGATATGAGAGAGAGAGAGAGAGAGAGAGAGAGAGAGGGAGAGAGAGAGAGAGAGAGAGAGAGAGGTGTTTAGAAGCTGACAGTTTTCTTGCAGGCAAAAAAAATCTACGAGTAATATAAAAACCGCCAATTTATCAACAACTACTGAGGGTTAAATAATTTTCATGTAATTCTTATTCTTATTTTATCATATTTTATTATATATGATCTTATAGGTATTACTCCTAAACTCAACCCAATCATTCATATTTCTCCTTACTACTTTATTAAATTTATTCATCATAAGCCGTCCAACTAATCATTTTATAAATCATTCAATTTTCTTCTAGCTGTCTTCCTTCTGTCATATCCTACAATATCGTCGGCTGCTATCATAATCTTTCTCACCAGAGCTTAAATAATTATTTCGAGAATTTACCTTCATAGACTTAATAAGACAGAGGCAGACGGTGTGGAGTAAGCTAACACAGTATCGTTATAAAACATAGCAGATATGTTTAATGGTCTCCATTCAGATTATCCCAAACTTTGACATTCTTTTTCTATCGTGAACTGCAAGTCACACAGTTTCTATCTGTCCGTTTTCACCCAGAAGTCCACCAAAGAAGGGACCTTATAATTTGCGATGTGAACTGCTTAAGCATTCAACATATATACACTAAATATGTGTACAATCCCTCATATATATATAAAAGGAAAAGCAATCATTAATGCAACTGGGGTTTTTTTCAGGATATTATTTATTTCCTCTACCGGTTTCACAGTTCTTATGATTTTCAAAAGCATAATCGAGATGGAGGGTTTGTGGTTTATCTCGCATATGCGTAAAGGGAAATAACAAGCGAACAACACAGTACAAGAAATATATTAGTTTAACGCTTGGTATGGTAGAAAAAGTGTTTTTATACACACACACACACACACATATATATATGTATAGGAAAATGTCCAGGACCCCGACGGCAGAGCTCAAGCCGTTTCGACGGCTATTTCTGGACATAATAGAAATAACCGTCGAAACGGCTTGAGCTCTGCCGTCGGGGTCCTGAACCTTTTCCTATTATCCACTCTTCTACCCAAAGTATTGAGTACTCTGGTGCGTTATGGTCCACCTGGTTCCTTACCACACTTCCTTCTTTATATATATATATATATATATATATATATATATTCTCACGAATGTTTGTGTGTTTGTGTATAGGTCCTATGACATGTTAATATCTATATCAACATTAGTGTCCATTTCCCTCCCTTAAAAATATGTGTATTTATGTGCACGAAGAACGACAATTTAACCCCTTAATTTCTTCAATGATTAGGGTCGGACGCCATGCTTTCCAGCATAGTTACATCTCTTTACGATCTGAGTTCAAATCCCGCCGACGTTGACTTTGTCTTTCATCCTTACGGGGTCGATAAAATAAAGTACCAGTAATGCACTGGGTAATTGCTGGCCTTGTGCCTAAAGTAGAAACAATTATTTTAACACTCTAGAATTGACGTGTAATTTCTTGGCTATTGATATGATATAGTTTCAATCTTATTAACTTTGTCGTTGACTGCTGAATGTGACAATATATCATTTAAAACAAACAATTTAAAATTATTTATCTTAATTACACTAGAAACTAAAACCACTTGTCTCCTGTTGCTTCATAACAAGTGGCGAAAATTAAACCTATGTTGTCATTCCGTTTAGCATTAACTTATAAGCAATGGAGTTTCAAATAAAAGGAAGCGATTGCGAAAGAGTATATGGTTATTATTGAGTGTGAAGTCGTTAATCATGAACAAGGCTCTCTATTTAAATAGATTACGAGCTCAGCAGGTACCAGCATGTAGAAAAGGCATGACAGAATCTAGGATCCGAACGAATACGAAATGATTTAAGTTCGATCCAATTGATTTTTATTTCATTTGCAATTGCTCATTGGTCAATATTTTATCAGCCACAGCTCTGATAGATAGCACACTATATATATTTATATTTATATATTTTTATATTTTTTCTTTCGTAAAATTACACCCTGTCTTTATTTTTTATTGTATTTTTTGTGGGTTTTTTTTTTGTAATCCAGACGTGTGAGTAATCCTATAATTCAACAAGAAGAGCTGTCCATTAGTTTCTTGCGTCAAACTGTTAGATAAATATTGACATTAAGGTGATTGGTAGCATACTGTAGAGTAGGGCATCTGTAAATGAGATGTTATACAGCCTATTACTTTATCAGGAATGTTTGATGTGTAAATTGATATAATTATCTCTTCTTGAATTTGATAATTAAATGAATCTAAAGTTAGGATGGATGAGCTTTGGAAAACATGGATAATTTAGCATATCTCATTCTCTTTCTTTAAAAGGCTTTGGCGAATTAGAAATCGATAGTATTTCTCAGTAATTAGATCGATGTGTAGTAAGTAAATCCCGATGGAGGTTGAATAAATAGATTTCTATATTTTCACGTATTTTCGAAATCACCACAATATATCGATGTCGAGCACGTTTTATTATTAGTAGTAGTAAGAAGGGCGGGGATTTGGCAGTATCGGTAGAGGGCCGGACGCCATGCTTTGCAACATAGAATTACGGCCCTTTATGATCTGAGTTCAAATCCCGCCGAGGTTAACTTTGCCTTTCATCCTTACGGGGTCGATAAAATAAAGTACCAGTCATGGACTAGGGTCGATTTAATCGCCTTTCCCCTCCCCCAAATTACTGGCCTTGTGCCTATATAAGAAACCATTATTAGTAGTAGTAGGCTGGTGGATTGGCAGAACCGGTAGAGCGTCAGACAAAATACTTTGGAGCATATAGTTACGTCCACCTAACGTTTTAAGTTCAAATCCCGCCAATGTTAGCTTTGCCTTTCATCCTTATGGGGTCGATAAAATAAAGTACCAGTAATGTACTGGGGTCGGTTTAATAGACTTTCTTCCCCAAAATTGCTGGCCTTGTGCCTAAAGTAGAAACCGATTATTATTTAGTTGGATTTACAAAATCGGTCAAGTTGGAAGGTAAAAATACCCTCGAGCATGTCTCTACCTCTTTTTACATTCTGAGTTCAAATCCCATCCAAATTCCTTTAACATTTTCCCTTTCAGACACTATAAAAATAGTAACAGTCAAGTACTAAAGTAGGTTTAATCGACTCTCTCATATAAAATATAAGGTCTTATATCTATTAAAAAATCAATCAATATTTAGTTGAATGTGTTCAATACTAGATTGGTTATTCTCTGATGATGAGAGGTGTATCTAATAGACTATAGAAAATTGAAAATAATGGAGGGGGTGGTGTGGGGTGGGGGGAGGGAAATTGTGACAGATACCTCAGTAACTGAAACAAAGATCAGTT
Organism: Eledone cirrhosa; assembly: GCA_964016885.1. Classification (NCBI taxonomy): domain Eukaryota; kingdom Metazoa; phylum Mollusca; class Cephalopoda; order Octopoda; family Eledonidae; genus Eledone; species Eledone cirrhosa. Next base: position 5,663,677 of record OZ024755.1, read on the forward strand.
GCATTAAAACAGCAGTGAATTTAATTGATGAAAAATCGATATCCATTCAAACTTCGTAGTAAATACAGATGTCCCTCTTTCCATATGGGTTAGAAATCCTGATGCTGAGTTTCGAACTCTGTTAAGTTTAAAGAAAAAAGAACCCTTAAATACCGATGAAGTCGGATGGGGTGGGTGGGGTGGTGGGGGCTGCCCTGACACGGCATTTTAAACTTGGCGGAGACAATCCTACAGGTCGAAAGACAAACAATTTCTGAGAGAGAGAGAGATGGGGAAAGATATATATATATATATATATATATATATATATATATATATATATATATATATAGAGAGAGAGAGAGAGAGATATTTAAAGGTTAAACAAGGTTCAATGAATAAATCAAAGAATTAGTTTTACACTAGATTGGAAG
>OZ024755.1:5674089-5681589 GCA_964016885.1 Eledone cirrhosa
AATATATATAAATACAAATATACCTATATATATATATATATATACAGTATATATATATATATATATATATATATATATATATATATATATATATATATATATATATGAGAGATGAGATGAGATTAGAAAAATAAAATTAAAGAAAAACATCAAAGCAATAAAATATTAACTAAAGAAAGAAAATAGAATAAAAATAATAAAAAAATAAAAATAATTGTAATGGAATAGAGAGAGATCAATATTTTTCTGGAAATTTCGAAAAATGTTGATGCCTCTTGTCTCCATTTTTTCGCGAACGCTAAACCATATGGCATTCCAGAGGATGGAAAGCATCGTGACACACAAGTCGTAGCGACTACGGTTTCCGATATATTTTCTTAAAAAAGAAATTAAAGAATAAAACATCTAAAAAGGAAGGAACACACACACACACACACACAGTCCCCACCCCTACACACACTCAGCCACCTCCACCTCTACACACATTCAGTCATCACCCCCACCCCCCCCACCCCACACACGTTCATTTAAAAAAAAAAATCAATTCTGGACCTTTTGATACTGTGTGTTTTTAAAGAATGTTTTCTTTGCATAGTCCAAAGAAGTTATAACTGCCAGAAGTATTTTTTGATATGTCAACATGAATGGACCTGTTATTTTTATCTAAAGACATTTCTTCCAATTCCAACCCGCCCCTCCCTTCAATCTATCTTATTTCTCATTCTTTCTTCTGATGAAGGACTAGCTTCCGAAACGTCCACACCCTTTTCCTGCTATTTCAAGCGTTAACCTAATATATTCCTTTTATATACTATACCGATTGTGTTGTTATTTCTGTTTACCGTTTACATATATATATATATATATATATATATATATATATATATATACAGGGTGTCCCTAAAAATGTATGCACACTTCAACAGCATTCTAATAAATATTGCCTGTACTCAAAGGGAATCAAAGTGTGTTTACACTTTTTGGAGACACCCTGTATTGTTTGATGTGGCAAAATGTCAAGCTTCTGTGCCTGGTCCAGTCCAATATTTACCCTAAGGTGTCGACGAAATCAACTTCTGTTGTGATATTGTGTCTAACTTGTCTCTGAAAAGAACTGGTTTTGTCCATTAAATCAAAATATAGCTAGAAAGATATTGTCTAATCTCGACTGGAAGCTCTTTGACTAAGGAGTTGATCGACCAAAGAAAACGATACAAGAAGCTTTTGTATTTTTTTCTTTTCTTTTTTAGAAATGTTTTTATCTCTCCTTTACAACTGTGACAAACATTGGTAAAAATCGAAATATTTCTCTCACTCCCTCTTCATTGCTCGCATTGTTCAATACAGAAATATATTCTTTTCTTACGAATATTTAAGATATATAAAGTGGTGGGGAAATGTTACATCTATGCGGAAGTTATTGATACAGAAAAGTGAGGTGAAAGAGTGAATGGACATTTGCTTTGTTGTGCAAAAGTATATTACCAATAAAATATAATATTTATTTGGTTCTGATCGTTTTCTTGTCAATAAATATGGTAACAGTAAGCGGAAGTGAAACTGATCCGAATATATCTGTTGCTCATCTTGTTGGACACATTTAGCTCCTTACATCCGGGAGTAGATATCTGTCATTGATCTTGTGACATATAATACTAGTGAGACCTATAAGTCTAGTGAGACCTGTCATTACATTCTTACTACAGTTCTTAAGACATTGCCTAAATGTAGTGGAATTAATATAGGTGAGTTGGATATATAATAATTATTGGGTGTATAATACTTATTGGATGTATAATAATTATTGGATGTATAATACTTATTGGATGTATAATAATTATTGGGTGTATAATAATTATTGGATATATAATAATTATTGGGTGTATAATAATTATTGGGTGTATAATAATTATTGGATGTATAATAATTATTGGGTGTATAATAATTATTGGATGTATAATAATTATTGGATGTATAATAATTATTGGGTGTATAATAATTATTGGATGTATAATAATTATTGGATGTATAATAATTATTGGGTGTATAATAATTATTGGATGTATAATAATTATTGGATGTATAATAATTATTGGGTGTATAGTAATTATTGGGTGTATAATAATTATTGGATGTATAATAATTATTGGATGTATAATAATTATTGGGTGTATAATAATTATTGGGTGTATAATAATTATTGGATGTATAATAATTATTGGGTGTATAATAATTATTGGGTGTATAATAATTATTGGGTGTATAATAATTATTGGGTGTATAATAATTATTGGGTGTATAAATACAGGTTAGTATATATTGTAGTATCATGTATAGTCAGACTTATATAGATCAGTGGTTCCCAAATTGAGTTCCGCAGAGTCCAAGGGTTCTGCAAAAGAGTATTTGGGGTTCCGTGAAAAAAGGTAAAGGAGTATATTTACGTTACGACCATATAACAGTATTAGACTTTGGGGTTCCCCCCCCCAAAAAAAGGTTTCTGGACCAAAAAGGGTTGCGCGTTTGAAAAAGTTTGGTTAGCCCTGATCTAAACCATCTGCATGTAATTTTAGTAGTATGATATCAAGTCTCGCTGAGGTTAGCTTTGTCTTTCATCATTACGGGTGTCGATAAAATAAAGTACCAGTAATGCATTGGGGTCGATTTAATCGACTTGACCCCCACCCCCACCCACCACCACCACAACACAACAACCACCACCACAAAAAAGAACAAATATTTTGGCCTTGGGCTTAAACCAGAAACCAACATTTGATTTTATAATGTATCACATACCCTTGAGGTGAAATATCATGTGATATTTGTCTTTCATATGATATTCAGTGGATATATCTGTCTCTTACATAAATCGCTTGAGTGATATCGTGTGTTATATTCATCTGATCGGTGAAGTAATCATGTGATATTCCTTATGTGTTTTATGTCATCCATTGTTTGGTGCGATAACCAAATGGTATTTGTCCATTATCTGATCATCAATGATGTGTCATGTGATATTTGTTGTCCATCAGTTGAGCATGATATCGTTTGCTATCATATGATATCGTATGATAATCTGTTGTCATTTTGATCGGGAAAAGATATTCATGTTTGCTGTCCTACTGATTGCTAAGATATCCTGTGGCATATTGCTATCCATCTCTTTGGAAACACACACACACACACACACACACACACACACACACACACACATACACATATACACACACATACAGACAGACACAGACACACATATATACATATACACACACATATATATATATACACAGACAGACCCACAAATATATGTGTTTGTGTACGTGTGTTTGTGTGTGTGTATACGCTTGCCTTGTATTATTTGCCGTTTATCTGACCAATGACATTATGTCTGACACATCATGTGATATCATGTGATATCGGAATATCCGAAGTCATGAGATCAACCTAATAGACCGAATGTATCCTGATATCCTTGCCAGATATCCTTCTAGATACAATACAATATAGGTTATCTTTGGTCAGCTTTCGTGGAGAAGGAATGACCAAGTTTTGAAATATATCGAAACGGTCGACCCCCTCCCCTGCCAGAACCTAGGACTCACCCGCTGGTTTCAACAATAAGTATTTCAGTTGTGCAATCAACGGAACTTCTAACTCGTGAAATACGGAGTGAGTAGTTCAGTTTTCCACAGACACGTGTACCCCGAATGTAATTCCACAAATATCTTTACCCCTAATGTAACTCTACAGAGACCTATAATGTAACTCCATAGGCACCTCTATCCCTAATATAATTCCACAGACTCGTGTACCCCGAATGTAATTCCACACATATCTTTACCCCTAATGTAACTCTACAGAGACCTATAATGTAACTCCATAGGGACCTCTATCCCTAATATAATTCCACAGACTCGTGTACCCCGAATGTAATTCCACAAATATCTTTACCCCTAATGTAACTCTACAGAGACCTCTAATGTAACTCCATAGGCACCTCTATTCCTAATATAATTCCACAGACACGTGTACCTCTAATGTAACTCCCAAGTCCAATCAGCGTGACCCAACATGTGATAAAATTGGCATTAAAATGGAAGATATGGTGTTGTGACGTTGCTGAGATGTTGTAAAGATGTTATCATATATAGTGTTGTGAAGACATTGGGTGTGGTTGTTAAGATAGTAGTGATGTTTTGGAAATATGTTCAGGTGATTATCTGGCTTCGTGGAGTTGTAAAGTTTGGAATATGTGATGTGATATGTTCCCAACACCACATATTATCTTCACAACACACATGATGTTGTGAAGATATGTAGACGGTTATTGGATGTTGTGAAGATGGTGAATGGATGTGAATGGTAAGATATTAACAAAAATATATGTGTTTGTGAAAATTTGTAGATGGTGATGTGTGGTGTTGTGAAAGTGTTAAGTTCTAAATATGTGGTGTTTAGAAGATGTTATCTTTGGGTATGGTGAAGGTGTGGTATTGTGAAGATCTTAATATTTGGTGTTGTGGAAATGTTAACATGGATATACGTGAAGTTGTGAAGATATATACGTGGATGTTAATAGGTTATTGTGAAGATGGTGTGTAGTGTTTTGATGGTGTTAAATTTCAGATATGTAGTATCGTAAAGACATTAATACGATGCTATTTGATGTGACATAGTGATATTTTCTGTTGTGGTAATGTGTACACAGTGATATTTTGTGTTGTGGTAATGTGTTCACAGTGATATTTTGTGTTGTGGTAATGTATCCACAGTGATATTTTGTGTTGTGGTAATGTGTTCACAGTGATATTTTGTGTTGTGGTAATGTGTTCACAGTGATATTTTGTGTTGTGGTAATGTGTTCACAGTGATATTTTGTGTTGTGGTAATGTATCCACAGTGATATTTTGTGTTGTGGTAATGTGTACACAGTGATATTTTGTGTTGTGGTAATGTGTTCACAGAGATATTTTGTGTTGTGGTAATGTGTTCACAGTGATATTTTGTGTTGTGGTAATGTGTTCACAGTGATATTTTGTGTTGTGGTAATGTGTTCACAGTGATATTTTGTGTTGTGGTAATGTATCCACAGTGATATTTTGTGTTGTGGTAATGTGTTCACAGTGATATTTTGTGTTGTGGTAATGTGTTCACAGTGATATTTTGTGTTGTGGTAATGTGTTCACAGTGATATTTTGTGTTGTGGTAATGTGTTCACAGAGATATTTTGTGTTGTGGTAATGTATCCACAGTGATATTTTGTGTTGTGGTAATGTGCTCACAGTGATATTTTGTGTTGTGGTAATGTGTTCACAGTGATATTTTGTGTTGTGGTAATGTGTTCACAGTGATATTTTGTGTTGTGGTAATGTGTTCACAGTGATATTTTCTGTTGTGGTAATGTGTACAAAGTGATATTTTCTGTTGTGGTAATGTGTTCACAGTGATATTTTGTGTTGTGAAAATGTGTACACAGTGATATTTTCTGTTGTGGTAATGTGTTCACAGTGATATTTTCTGTTGTGGTAATGTGTTCACAGTGATATTTTATGTTGTGGTAATGTGCTCACAGTGATATTTTGTGTTGTGGTAATGTGTTCACAGTGATATTTTGTGTTGTAGTAATGTGTTCACAGTGATATTTTGTGTTGTGAAAATGTGTACACAGTGATATTTTGTGTTGTGGTAATGTGCACATGGTTTTTTGACGGACGATTTTCACGTAGTTTTGTGGTGTAGATGTTGGTGTGCTGTGGTTTTATCAGGAAGATATTCTTTCAGGAGGTAATATGGTGTTGTGAAGGTGAGATATTTCGGAGGAATGGTGTTACGTAACAATGATGTTGAAATAAATAATGGATGTGTTGTGTAACAAAAAATGTTGCTATGGTAATATATACCATTGTGCAGATACTGATATTGTATATATATTGTCGAGACGGTGGTAATAACTGGTATAGGGAATATGTAATGGTGAATTGTTCTGTTGTGAAGATATTGGTATGGTAAACAATCATCTTCAGAAATGGCTGGAATGGTTATATTAGTATTTGTAAAGATATTGTAATATTAACGAACTGAATTCTTGGATTAGAGATGGAGTTTATCATAGCCTATTGAGAAATAGTTTCCAGAAGGGCATGAACTCCACAACATCGCTATTATCATTGCGTTGATAGGAGAATTTCTGTAATACTCTAATGTTAATGATGATGATGATGATGATGATGATAAAGACGACACTCCCCTTCATCATTAACATCTTCAGCAGCAGCAGCAACGACAGCAGTATCAGCAGCAGTAGTAGCAGGAGCCGCAGTAGCAGCAGGAGCCGCAGTAGCAGCAGCAGCAGCAACGTCAACTATGTTGTCGTTGTCATTTATTGAATTTTTCTTTATCGGCATTGAAGTGTATTGATCAGTGAATGATGATGATGATGAAATCAATGGAGACGATGATGATGTCGATGATGATGATGATGTCGATGACAACGTTTACAGTGATGATGATGATGATGATGACGACGATGACAACCTTTCGATGACGATGACAATGATGACAATGATGATGATGATGATGATGACAACGATGAAGACGATGACGATAACAATAACGACGATGAAGACGATAACGACGATGAAGACAATAACGATGACAATAACGACGATGAAGACAATAACGACGATGAAGACGATAACGATGACAATAACGATGACAATAACGACGATGAAGACGATAACGACGATGAAGACGATAACGACGATGACATGTACAACAACAACTCTAATCTCGATAACAAGAATGATATCTAGAAGTTCACTTGTACAAGAAATGTGTAAAAGATGAAAACATTACCTCAGTTGACACCAGTAAATTACTGGTATTTACCATCCACTTCACTTCACGGTGGACGTTAAACAGCGTCAGTTTTCTGTAGGTGTATTTCACACCAGAACTGTCGACGTCTACCTTGGAAATCAAGCATTCCTTGTGCCTTGTAATAATAATATCTGGCACTCACAAGACCTGAGTTGTCAGGTGAATATTAAATGGTGGTAAAACTGTTCAGGAAACCCACAGAATCCCGGATTGAGGACTTGGTTTACCTGAAAACCATTTGGGTTTCATACAAATAAAACAGCCAGCATTTGTAATAATAATTGTTTCTACTTTTGGCACAAGGCCAGCAAATACCCAGTGTATTACTGGTACTTTATTTTATCGACCCCGTAAGGATCAAGGCCAGCAATTACCCAGTGCATTACTGATACTTTATTTTATCGACCCCCTTAAGGATCAAGGCCAGCAAATACTCAGTGCATTACTGGTACTTTATTTTATCGACTCCGTAAGGATCAAGGCCAGCAATTTGGGGGGAGGGGAATGTCGATTAAATCGACCCCAGTACATTACTGGTACTTTATTTTATCGACCTCGTAAGGATGAAAGGCAAAGCTAACCTCGGCGAGATTTGAACCCATTATTGTCACGGTAGAAGGT
>OZ024755.1:5696589-5724089 GCA_964016885.1 Eledone cirrhosa
TACTACTGCTACTATATACTACTGTTACTACTGCTACTACTGCTGCTACTACTACTACTACTACTGTTACTACTACTGTTATTGCTACTACTACTACTGCTACTACTACTGTTATTGCTACTACTACTTCTACTACTGTGGCTGCTGCTGTACTACCACTACTAGTACACTCCCCACTACAGCTGCTACCTGCTACCACCACTACTACCACCACCACGAACACAGGTGCTATTAAGAACTACAGACAACTCCGTCTCCTCCTGTAAAGGCATCAATAAATCGCTACTACTACTACTACTACTACCATTAACCCTACTACTACTAGCACTACCACTACTACTATACCACCACCGGCACTGCTACCAACACCACTACTACTACTATACTACTACTGCTAAGGGGAACCATATTCATCCAAAATATTAACAAAAATAGAACTTACACAGTACGTCCTCATCAGATAAAATATCTTTTAATATTTTATCTGATGAGGACGTACTGTTGAAGTTAGCTCAGTACCTCTGAAATATGTATAATAAAATATACTTGATCACAATGAAGTTCTATTTTTGTTAATATTTTGAATTAATATTAATAACTCCGGAAAACCATAACTGTTGAGTGCTTCCAATCTATTGTAAAACTAATTCTTTGATTTATTCATTGAACCTTGTTTAACCTTTAAATATATATATATATATATATATATATATATATGAAAAAAAAGGAAAAGAATGAATTTACTTGTAGTTCTAAACAATTTGATTTAATTTTATAATATTATGAGTTGGTAGAATATATATACACACACACATATATATATATACACATATATATATATATGTATATGTATATGCAAAAGGAAAACAAAGCAAACGACACAGTACAATGAAGAAACATATTATTAGTTTTATGCTTGATATAGTAGGAAAAGTGTCTTAACGTTTCGGAAGCTAGTCCTGCATCAGAAAAAGGAATGAGAAATTATAGAAGAAATAGTAAGAGAGAGGAGAGTGAGCAATGGCAGAGGAGAGAATGGAGTGAAAGAGAAAAAAAAAGAAAGAGAGAGAAAAGTAGAGAGAGAGAGAGAGGGGTCAGTTTTTTGTATGTTTTTATTTGGTCGTATGTCTACAGACAAAAGATCGTGCAACTTTCAGAAAATGAGAAATTTCTAAATCACCATGCTTAGCCTTCGAAGCCACAATCACAGCAGGCATTTTCATTTCATTAGTAAGCATAGTTATTTTAATTGTTATTTTCTGAAATAGAAGTTCAATAAAAATAAGTCAAATAAAATAATGACTAAAAATACATGTCCTCAAATACCGTACGCATCCTATACTATCACATCTTCACGTCATCTTTTCTAAAACCAGGTCGCGTCTCTTAACATCTTATTTTTCTTGAAATTATTGAAATTTTCTCACGAGGCATATGTAAAATAGCTTTGCTATACAATATTGTGTTGCCAATATCTGTTTTCGTTTTTTTTGTTTTTGTTTGGAATATAAAATGCATCATTGTATCCGAGTATAAGACGCATCTTTATTTTGGAGAGTGGACGCAATATGATTAAATAAAGGTTTCTGATTTAGGCACGAGGCCAATAATTTAGGGGGAGGAAAAAGTTGATTAAATCGACCCCCGTGCTTTATTTTATCGACCCCTTAAAGATGAAAGGCAAAGTTAACCTCGGCGGGATTTGAACTCAGAACATAAAGGGATATAACAATGTTGCAAAGCTCTACCAATCCTGCAATCATTAGGTCCTTGGTTTGATCCCACAGGGTGACATCTCGGGCTGGTATCATTTATCATAGCTTTGTGAATGAAATTGTGTAGACGGAGACTATTTGGAAGCCTGTCGTATGAACTGTGTGTGTGTAATTCTGTAATTCAAAGAAAAGGCAAGCGTTGTTCCACACAGTGTCACGCTGATTATACTCTACCTGAGAATCACTTTAAAGATACTCGGCGTGTCTGTGGAATGCTCAGCCACTTAGCCAGTAATTTAACGATTTTACTATCAAGCTTTTCCGATGATCGAACAGTGGAACATTCATCGTCGAAACTGACGGAGGACCATGACATTTTGTAGAAAGATTCTCAGAAATATGTATCTATTTTGAGGTAAGATTTTAGGGTAACTATGTATGTCTCATAGACTGTAACAACACGGTATATATTTTGTTGTCAGGGCTGGTGTATAATATTTTACTAATACAATAATAATTAACTTTGGTATGTTCACAGATGGAACCATTTCCGTTCTCTCCCCTTATCTCTCTCCCTAGCCATCTAACTACCTATCCGTCTTTCGCTCTATCAATCTCTCTATCAATCTCTTTCCGTCTCTTTCCCTTTACCAATCTCCCTCTCTATCAATCTGTCTATCTATCTCTCCCTCTCACTTACTCTCTCTCCATACCTATCTCCCTCTCCATCTCTCTCCCCATCTATCTATCTATTTCTCTGTATCTCTCTCCCTCTTTCGCTCTCCCTCTATCAATCTGTCTGTCTATCTCTCCCACTCACTCTCTCTCTATCTATCTCACCCCTCCCTCTATCTCTCTATATCCCCCCTCTCTCCCTCCCCACTCTATCTATCTTTCTATCTATCTATCCCCTCCCTCTATCTCTCTATATCTCTCCCCCTCTATCTCTCCAGGCAAATATCTGTTATTGTTTAGAGTAGAACAAGTCACATAAATCAGTAAAGAATTCCTGAATATATTTAATTATTTATGACAATGTCAGAGTAAGTTAGATCTCCCTTACTTGTATTTACATATCCCAGAGAATAACATTGTTCCTTAGTTTCCTCTGAAGCACCAGTTGATTATACTTCATTACTCACATCATTTCTTGCTTTACATACTTTCCATTAACCCTTATGATATATGATGCTTTCCTTGTTTATTACATAGCTGCGACTTGTTATGAAGTTTCACTAGTTTTTCATTTGCTGTTTTATCTAAAGAAATGAGCTTATTAAGCTCGACACATTGTAGGATTAATTCCACGGATGTGATTACAGTCTCTGATATATTTCCTACATAATTGGGTAGAGTGAAGACCGGCGTGTGACTAACTGGTTAGTCTGCTGGACTGGACTCATTATTATGAGGTCAGGAGTTCGATTCGAGGACCAGGTGGTGCATTGTGTCTTTGGGCTGAGCATTGGGACTTTGAGCGGAGCATTGTGACTGAGTGGAGTATTATGACTGAGTGGAGCATTGTGACTTTGAGTGGAGCATTGTACACTCACTCTCTTCACGCCATGGGAACCAAGATAGGCCTCCGGGCTCGAGACAGAGCTTTACTTGGCTGGAGGTCATCTCAGAAGAGGGTCCAGCCTAAATTTATTAAAAGAGAAACGAAGGTCCTGAGTTCGATCTCACTGTATGACATCATGGGCAAGTGTCTTTACCACAGCCCCAGAACGATAGTCAAATTGAGGGTGAAATTAGAGAGCCGGAGCGAAACTGTCACATATTCTGTCAGCTGATTCTGTCTCAGAATTGCTTTAATCATACAAGTGCGCGCGTGTGTGTATGGAATAGTTCGTAACACGTGACTTCACGGGTCGGATGCTGGTTTACAATTTCAGGACCTCATATCAGAAGTGAAAGACAAACAAAAACAATATGATAAGTGTAAACGAAGAAAATCAGCAAAGCGCAACAGTCCCCGACAAAGTCACAAGAAGTGACGAAAGACATTGAAGAATCAAGCGGTTAATTAGTTGCTTGATGAACTGATTGAATGATTTGATATTTGATCAATAAAACTAACGTGAAATTTAGAGGTGCGTGTGTTTTCATTGGCAGTATGACACTCCGAAATAAAAACAATATCTGAATATTTGCTAAATGTATATTTCAGTCAATGAAACATATATATGCCCGCAAATTTTTGGGAGCAAATCCCTTTTTTATATTTATAAAGTATAGCGTTGTGACAAACATAACAGCGTGACAAATTATTTGCCTACTTGGCAATTTAGTTAGACATTGTTCCTTATTGTCATACAATCAAACTCCATCGAGTTCTCCTCTGATCTTTATCATCACTGGTTTCATCAAATACGTAACCATCAATTACTATGGCCCATCCAATCAACTTTATAACTTCCCATTAAAATATCTAATCGTTGTACTAATATATAGAATTTCTTTGGTCTCAAAAAACAAATCTCACTCTCACAAGCAAAAAAATATCTGAATATAATTTAGGGCAAAGAAATTAGACTTTGTGGTGTTCCTTCTTTTCTCAATTATGTTTGAAATGTGAGTTAAGTAAAATGGCTGCCGTTGACTGTCCTTTTGAGGAAATGATATGTTGAGATGTTCTTACTTGTACATCAATTGAAGGCCATTTTAAATGAGAAGTGAAATTTGGTGGCGAATTATTTCATTCTCCATGAATTTATTGATTCTATACTGACTGTTAGATAGAAAAAAGATTAATCCTCGCCATTATTGGAAATTGTTATCAGATATGTCTACAACAAAGAACACTTTGCCATCAAGAAAACTACATGAAGATAAAAAACATATATACATATATACATTTATTACTATTACTATATACGTTATATGTATACATATACATGAACATACATATATACATATAAATATATACACATATATGCACACACATATATACATATACATACATATATATATATACATACATGCACACACAAACATACATATATATATATACACACACACAAACATACATATATATATATATATATATATATATACACACACACACAAACATACATATATATATATATATGTTTGTGTGTGTGTATATATATATATATATATATATATATATACACACACAAACATATATATATATATATATATATACACACACAAACATATATATATATACACACACAAACATAGATATATATTATAGATATATACATGCACACAAACATACATATATATATACATACAAACATATATATATACATACACACACATGCATAAATACATACATAAACATATATATATATACATACACACACATGCATAAACACATACATAAACATATATATATATATATATATACATACACACACATACATAAACACACATATATATATATATATACACACACACATACATAAACATATATACACACACACACATGCACAAACATATATATATATATACATACACAAACACATATATACACACACACACGCATACACACACACACACACACACACACACACACACATACAGTCAGTAGAAACCATTAGCAGCTATGTCCAGCCAGACTCACTAAGTAGTAGAGCTGAACCAGTCGGCATTTGAGATTTGAAATTCCCATAAGCAAGCAATAAATAAATAAATAAACAAACAAACAAAATAATAAAATAAATAAATAAAGAAGATAAATAAATAAATAATATATAAAAGATCAAACGACAGATCGCTAAAAGTGGAAAGGTAAAACTACTGTGGTATTTTAAAATCTACGTTTTCAAAGAAATATACGTGAAAGAGCAGACAGATTCATTAAATGCTAACAACTAACAAATGTAGACATCCAAATTTATATTGTCATCTCATTTTTTTTTTCTCCTCCGAAAGGAAAGAACGGAATGAGACTAGACAAGAAGAAACGAAGAAGAGTTAAAAGAAAAGAAAAGTAACAAATGTATGAGATATAAAGCTAGAAAAGACAGAAAATGAAGCAGTTAACATCCATTCTGTCAAATTATTAGAGTCACGGGAAGATTCATTATAATAAAGATATGGGAGAAATTGTTTGACTTAAGTGCTAGAGTAAAACGTGAAGCAATTGCTTTTGACTGTGTACAAGGCTATTTTCATTAGAATAATATATGATTGAATCGGCCTTTGTATATTACTGGTATAGATGTAATCGATCTTGAGGCATATATATATATATATATATAGTTATGTAATAAACAACATAAGATAATTATTTCATTTACCAAAGGTTTTACGAAGACAGACGAAGACTGATGATTGAGGGCAGACGTTTGTGCCAAGCTCGTCTGTCTTCGTGAAACCTTTGGTAAATGAAATAATTATCTTATATTGTTTATTACATAACTAAAAAGCTCTGTAGCCTACATAGAGCGCTCTCTTTTCCTTTACCTTTCCTACGGAAATACTTCAATATATATTATATATATTTATTAAAATAACAGATTAAAGTTTAAGCAAAGAATCGCAGCGATTCTTTGCTTAAACTTTAATCTGTTATTTTAATAAATATTTGCTCTAGCGTTCTTATATATTTGATATATATTTATCCTTATCGAGCCCTCTTTGAATTTTAGTCTTCACATTTATTATTATAACTATATTTATATATATATATATATATAGTGACTATCTGTAGTACTTTTGTCAGACAACTTTATTAATTACTTCACGTATTAATCAATATTTTACCCCCCCCCCCACATATATATAAAATATAATAGTGGGGATGAAATAATACTTTTCAAATATATGCTCTCATTAGAAGTGGCTCTAGCATAGATATATTGTATATACTTTTATATACATCCCTATGATGAAACACGCTATGTCAGTGCTACTTCTAATTACCCCCCTTTCACCAGCCAAGTTCGCACTATATACAAATGAGCATGACTTGTCGATGTTTCATACATAAAGACCATACAGGCTTTAGCTTATTCATCTCATTGCGACGCTTTTGATTCACCTATCTAAAGCAGCTCAGCGTGTGATTCACCAGTTTAAACCAGTTCAACCTTTGATTCACCTGTCTAAAGTAGCTCAGCGTGTGATTCACCAGTTTAAACCAGTTCAACCTTTGATTCACCTGTCTAAAGTAGCTCAGCGTGTGATTCACCAGTTTAAACCAGTTCAACCTTTGATTCACCTGTCTAAAGCAGCTCAACTTTTGATTGACCTCTCTAAACCAGCTCACCTTTTGGTTCATCTATCTACATTAGTTCAACATTTGATTCATGTGTCTAAACCAGCTCAACTTTTGATTCACCTGTCTAAACCAACTCAATTTATTCCGGGTGAATATCGACAAAAAAAACAACACTTAAGTAATTTTGGACTAGTTTCAATTTCCATTACCTGTATTTAACTTTACACACTCCATAGCTACTTACAGGCGAAAACATGAAGATCACAATTTATTAGTGTTCTATAACTGAAGTTAGTGAAAACCATCCTTGAGTAAGTAGAATACATTATTAGAGCTCAGACTGACAGTGTTGACATTTATCATTGTTTCTGCTGAGCAAGCAGTATTGGTTTTTTCATTAGTTATTCAGACCCTACTGATTGGAGGAAAATTGAAATTTATAAAGTTCCAGCATTTTTCAAGCGCAGCAACAAAGTGACGTGTTCAGTTTATCTCACATTTAAACTTCCAACAATATGTCATTTTTAGAACGTTCTGTGTAAGAATAGGTTTGTTTCGAGCCAATTTTAGATTATGTAATAAAACATTTCCTCTCCTACCTAACTGCTAGCAGAACAGGTAGAGGGCGAATGATTAAATTCTGGTGCTTCGAACAAACTGGAAACTGACAAGTAATGTGATGACCTACAAGGGCGAATTATCTCTCTCAAAAATAGAATAATTAAGAAAATCATGCTTAGATGCAAATTTTACATAGAAGGTATTGTTCGTGAAACAAAATTTCCTCTAGCTCATACAGGTTGTTTCCATACTTTATATAGAAAGCAACAAGTATCAGAGCGCTTTCCGATTCAGCAAGCTGAAGCCAACCTTTTATGTTAGTAATGAAAGACAAGAGATAGAAAGAATTTTTAAAAAGCCCTTCCAGCCTTTTAGCTGTTAAAGAAGCTACACATGCATTCTATTCTGTTATGCACAACCACAGCCTTAGGTTAACAACTTACAGTAGCTATTTTAAAATAGAATTCAGTCATGCTCACGCGAATCCTGAAGGCATTATTGAACGTAATTGCTTGAGCTGAAGAAGAAATTAACTCTGATCTAGGTGACTGTCATTGTTTCCTTCATTTCACACAGACAACAGCAATCATATTATATTAAATTGATTTCTTTTATGCATAAATGTTTCCAACCTTATGTAGTTAGTGATATTGAATTTCTTCAATTGAAAGAAGAAATGAAAATAAAAAGCTTTTAGGGAAAAGCTTCAATTAGTAAGCAAATTAGAGTGTTCTAGTTAGAGTATAGTATTATTCTAAGAAGAATAACAAGAACGTATAGTGTCTGATGCCACAAACAACTGTACTTGAACACACTTATCTGAATGAAAGGTTTGCATGGTTTACATAGAGCAGCATAGGAATAAAGTTTAACACACAATTCACACAATTGACGCGACTCACATTCTTTTTATCTAACATTATAATAGTGAGACAACATTTTTAGGCAGCTGTTAATCGATAATTATAAAGTTGTTATTCTACATATTGTGTCTTCTTTTTCCTTTTTGGTTTGTATTGACCATTGGCTAGCATTAGTAACAATATTAAAGAACAAACGAATAACCAACCTTTAGTCAAGTCTACAACATCATTTGAAGGTATATTATGAATGGTTAATTGTTGTCATTCATTGATATCAAGTGATAATCGTTTGATAGCCGCCACAACCATTTCATGGAAACTCTTAAACAGACAAAATAGGTTTTCACTGCGTACATCACTAACTCAATTTACTCACTAAAATGTGCTTTTGCCTTCTTTCCAATAAAACAAATCTGAACAATACAAATACCATTTTGTAGTCTATTCTGTTTTCCTAAAACCTTTTTTCGGAATATAAGACACAACGTTACTTTACGAAAAGAAAAATTTAATATTCAGCTCTGCTAAAACATGGCTTCCGTAAAGTATATTATGGTTGTATTCATACCTTCCGTATACAGAGAGCAAATAGATTTTGACATAAAATTTTCCGGTAAAAATATGCATCTTAAACAGTGGAAAATATGGTAATTCTTAGGCAATAAAACTTCATAACCAAATCTCACATAAAATATATCACACTTCTAAGTATTTAATTCTCCAAGCTAGAAATATATTCTACTTTTATACACCGGAAAATACGTATGCCGTGTGGTATTTTATACACCACACTCAATGATCTCCTTCCAGCAATGTAGCTTATATTTCATTTGAACAATATGAAAATGAACTAACTAAAGGGCCTCTAAGAAATATCAGCCAAGTTATCATGTTATAAAGGCTTAAAATAGGACATATTGGATAATATTACCCGGGAGACACTGAGCCTAAAATAAGGTCGGGGTGGTTTATAGCTGCAATGGCTTTCATTATATGTCTGCTGAAGGGCAGTGGATTAGCAGTAATCGTTAGAGCGACGGACAACATGCTTTACGGCTTAGAGTTACGTCTCTGTTTCTTCTAAGTTCAAATCCCGCCGAGGTTAGCTTTGCCTTTCATCCTTACCGGGTCTATAAAATATAGTACCAGTAACATACTGGGGTTGATTTAATCGACTTTCCCCTCCCCAAAATTGTTAACGTTGTACTGCAATTAGAAATCATTATAGTCTGCTGGATTAGAGACTACATGAGACGTAACAACAACAACAACAGAAACAGCATGGAAGAATGTCATTAAAACTAAAATATTTTATAAAATGGCTAATATCTAATTGATCTGTCATCAATATTTTGATGGCACCGTGATTCTCAACGAGCTTTTTTTCATTTCACTGGGAAGAGTTAGTGCAAATGGCCGTCACAATTCGATCATCCGGTTCTCGTCCGATCACCGGAGATTACATTAATAACAAACATCTGTTATACGTACAAGCCAGCGAGGGAGTCTCTACAAGGTCACTCGATCTGCTAGAAATAACCATGAAGTTTTCCATAAATCACACCATACCGTTTTAATAAAGAAACAGCACAGTAGATAATTCTAAGTTCTAAATACCATTAAAAGACAGGATGGCCACAACGGGAAAGATTTGGTTATAAGTCTGTTCGTTCATGTTTGACATAGGTTTATACAACAACATATATTTTCAGTGTATACTGATCAATGCTCAGAGCCATCCTCAGTATTCTCGTGTAGCACCCATCCACCATCAGTGATTTTCTTGGTCAGTGTCCAAGTCTCAGACTGGTACAGCAGCACAGACTCCACTACAGCAACGAAGAGGCGGATTTTCAGTGTACACTGAGGATGAAGAACTCAGATGTGTACGAGAGCCTCCCAAAAGTCAGCTGAAAAGTGACACAGAGGAGATTGAGGTTAGCTGGACATGCTCACCGACATCCAGAGTTGACACTTCACTCAGTGCTCCCGTTGGAGCCTCTGCATGGACATACTGGAAGAGGAAGACCGAGGTTAACATATGTTGATGCCCTAAGGACAGACACTGGTCTCTTGGAGACGAAGGACATGGCAGCGATAATGAGGGACAGAGAACAGTGGAGAGAACTCGTCCATGGATCTCGGGAATTTTACCCGCTCTAGATAGATAGATAGATATATTTTCAGTACATGTAAAATTTCTTTAACACAATAGTGATGCAGCCAATGATTCAATCTCCTTGGTTATTTTAACTCTACGATCTTCCAACCGTTAATTTCAGCAATATTCCAAAAATAGACACATTTCTCTATCAATAATATATACTTTCATTATATCGTCCAATCGGAATATTCCATACTTAAGCTGTATTTATCAGAATCAATGAGGAATCCATATTTATTTCGAAGATCAATACCACATCCATATTTTCTCATGGACAATATTATTCTGAAATAATCTCCTGCCAAGACAAAATCCTTTTTTTATTTTTATTTCATTTATTATTATTGTTAGAGAGGAATTCAGAGGAAATGAACAAACACGAGAAAGGACATTTTAATTCGAAGACAAATTCGAATAAAAAGAAAATGTATTGAGATAAAATATTTATTGAAACCTCCTTAATGGCCCGAATTCTTAATGGAACTTTTCAAGTAGTCTGAAAATTGCAATTAAGCACGAAACTTCTGGCCATCGAATCACTGACATATCTTCACAGTTATAGTAAAATATATATTTCAGACCATGTATTGAGCTTTCCTTTTTTTCCCTTGCATATATAAAGCTATTTTGTTCGTATGCGTTTGTGTGTGTTTGAGTATGAGTATATATATATATATAACGAAGGAAGTGTGGCAAGGAACCAGGTGGAACATAACGCGCTCGATACTTTGGGTAGTAGAGTGGGTAATAGGAAAATGTTCAAGACCCCTGACAGCTGTCGAAACGGCCGGAGCTCAGCCGTCGGGTTCCTGACTCTTTTCTTATATATATATATATATATATATATATATAATCCTTTTTTCTTATTTCTCCATGAGAGATAGAGGGAGAGAGAAAGAGAGAGCAGGAGAGAGGAGGGGAGGGGGGAGAAAGAGAGAGAGATGGAAGAGTTTATCAATATTGTAATCTGGATGTAGAGTTGGTGTTTTTTTGGGGTTTTAGGTAACTGGAACTATTTTATTACTTAGCATCTAGGGGTACATGGCCGTGAGCCTTATGGGGGAACATGGGATGTTTAAAGGAATTTTGTCGACTGTTTGTGTTAGTGTCTAGTGTGGGTGGTATGAATATCGAGCAGCAAATCTGAAATCTTTCTGTTTGGGTGTGCCACTTACTGAGCCAAAATCTCGATTATCTAACAAACAAAATCTTATCACGGCAAATTATCTAACATCTACAATTTCCAGTAATTTCTAGTTGCAGAAATAGTCTGTGTGTGTGTGTGTGTGTAAGAAAAGTTAACAAAGAAAATAACATAATAGAGTACAATATTGTTTAACGTTTTATATAGTTGGAAAAGAATTTTAGCGTTTCGGACGCTAGTTTTTCATCGGAAGATAGAAAGTTTGCGAGGGAAGAGAAAAGAGAAAGTAGTCAAGAGTAAAAAAAGAAAGAACACGAGAAAAAGAACAAAAAACCCACGTTGTTATATACATATAAACATATATATATATGTTACCCACTCTACTACCCTAAGTATCGAGTACTCTGGTGCGTTATGGTTCACTTGGTTCCTTACCACTCTTTATATATATATATATATATACACTACACAAATATATATATATATATATGTATATATATATATATACAAATATATATATATATACATACACACACATATATACGTATATAGTAGGTTGAACTGAAACTTCGATCTCTCTCAGTGTGCGTGTGTGTGTGTGTGCCTGTATGTTCACACATTATCACACACGTCAATGCAGCTATATTCATGCCAATTATTCCCTTACACTCATAACGCATACACACACACACACACTAATACAACGACACCATTTTATATTTATTAACCTCTGCTCCCCATTAGCCAATCAAAACTTCTCCCTG
The DNA here is from genome assembly GCA_964016885.1 of Eledone cirrhosa. Classification (NCBI taxonomy): domain Eukaryota; kingdom Metazoa; phylum Mollusca; class Cephalopoda; order Octopoda; family Eledonidae; genus Eledone; species Eledone cirrhosa. The sequence goes on from OZ024755.1 coordinate 5,708,995, forward strand.
CTACTTCACCCATATTGAAGGCATTTATAAAGGCGACATTCATTAGTGAGGTACACTCTATAATGTTCTTTCAATAGACGCATTAATAACATAATTACAGCGAAATAGTGAACTACATAGCCTCGATATAGTAAGATTCGTAATACTGACGTTGCCAAGAGCTACAGGCCATCATCCCTACTTAGTCCTCCCCACTCATGCAAACAAGTAGTTAGAAAGTACGTGTGACTTCATATGAAATTGAATAAAAGGATTTTCTAGTCGAACTATTTAAACAATCATGCACGCACAATTGCTCACATATATGTAAGTGTGTGTATGTGTGTATATATATATGTGTGTATATATATATATATATGTATATATATATATATATATATATATATATATATATATATATATATATATATATATATATGTATATATATATATATATATATATATATATATATATATATATGTATATATATATATATATATATATATGTATATATATATATATATATATATATGTATATATGTATATATATATATATATATATATATATATATATGTATATATGTATATATATATATATATATATGTATATATATATATATATATATATATATACATATATATATATATATACATATATACATATATATATATGTATGTATATATCTTTATATGCATATATATGTATAATGCATGTGTGTATATATATATGTGTGTGTGTATATATGTATATATATGTTTATATGCATATACTATGTGTATAATGTATGTATGCATATGTATGTGCATGTATATATATATATATACATATATATATATATATGTATATATATATATATATATATATATATATATATATATATATATATATATATATATATATATATGTGCGTGTATATATCTATATATATATTTGAATATGTAAATATATATAAATACGTGTGTGTGTTGTTAATAACCACATAGGCAGTATAATGTCTGTTTATACACAATCACACACATACGTTGTATAAAATCTTATACATGAATACATACTGTACTAAAGCCCAAAATAATATAAATATATACCGCTCTTCCATAGTTTTCGACGCCGAATGCTCTAGTTGATTCAATCAACAGGAAGGACTGTTTGATCGTGAAATTGACACACAGGTAGCTGAGCATTCCACAAACATATGTACTATTAATGTACCTCTCAGGGAGATTCACCGTGACACTGGGTCTGACAAAGCTGGCCGTTTGAATTACAGATACATCTCAATTTTTGCCAGCTGCATGGAAAAGAGAAACGAGAAGTAAAGTGATTTGCTTAAAGACACAATACAACGTATAGCTTAGCCTAGCCTCATCCCATCCTTATATCCGAGGGTCGGGGCCATGGACTTATAGACCAGCACTCTCCATCTTTTCATGTCTCTTGCCATTGCCATACATTCTGCCAGACACCTTCCTGTACATTCCTTAATATCATCTGTCCAGCTCCTTTTTTGCCTGCCCGTGACCACTTTTCCCTGGCATTCGTCCTTCAAGGACGTATAGCAAGGATTCAAACTCACAACGTCACGATCGTTGAGCCAAAGAGCCTTACCACTAAACCATACAAGGACGTATAGCAGGGATTCAAACTCACAACGTCACGATCGTTAAGACAAAGAGCCTTACCACTACACCATAAATCTACGCACGTTATATATATATAGTTCCGTACTTACGCCATATATAGTTCTGTACCTACATCATATATATAGGGAGAACTATGTACTGAATGTGAAACTAATTGAAATACTAAAGTATTGAAACAAAGGACGTGTGTGGTCCCTTGAGCAATACTATTATGATTTGTTATGCATTACCCCTTCTTCCATATCTAATCGATTATCGATTACTCATGATTGCATTTATTGATAGTATGTTCTTTAGTAGAAATATGGTGCAATTATGTCCTACAGCTCTCAGCAGTTATGAAAACTGGGTTTCGTTTCTTTGCATAAAATAAGGGAAATAGTGACGGTAGAATTATAGTAAAGTTGGTGGCGATGACGGTGGTGGTGGTGAGGGTTATTTTATGGGGGCGTCAGGGTGTGGTTGGTGTTGGAGTTGGGGAAGTGGTGCTCACGGTCGTAGTGGTGATGACAATGATGATGGTGATCGGGTGGTGATGGTAAGGTTATAGTAATGGTGGTGGGGATTGTTATTTTATAGAGAACTTCGTGGCGTGGTTACTGGTAACGCACCCAAACACACTCATTTCTGTCTCTTTATATATATATATATATATATATATATATATATATATATATATACAAATACAAATATATATATATATATACAAATATTTATAAAACCATATTTATTTTATTATACATATTTTAAGGGCAACCAAGGCAAATTATGGTGCGCTTTCATCAGATAAAATACAGATTTATTTTATAAATAAATATTGACATACCCGGAAAAAAGACAACCATGACGGTTGGAGCTTCCTGGATATATATATATATATATATATATATATATATATATATATATATATATATATATAGAGGTATGTACATACACGCACATTGATTCACACATAAAACACACTTCTATACACGTATATGCAACGGCCTTGTTTCAGGTGGGTACCAGGGACAAGACCCCCCACCCCCCACCCCACACACACACTTTTTCAAACGTCTATATTTTATTTTTTGTTTATTTGATATAATAAATTCTTTTTAAGCTTATTTCTTTATATCTGAACTTCATTTGAATATATAAAATTTAATTAGCGTAAAATGTTGCTTATGATAGGGTCCAGGAAAGGCATCATAACCAATTTATGCTCCTTTAAGAATCAACAAATATTGGTTTGTCCCCCTCACAATTTTAAAGCGAACGAAGCCCCTGAGAATATACATGATTATAAATGTACAAATATAAAGATATTCTCCGAGTATAGTTTGTACGTAAATAGTTATATATTTACATATAAGTGAAAACATGTCTCCCTCGATAGAGCTTTTAATTTCGCAACGATGTCATTCCGGGTTCGATACTGCGCCGAGGCACCAAATACAAATATCATATATGTTCTTAGTATGTGGGATTCGGCTGAAGATAACCACACACACACACACACACACACACACACACACACACACACACACACACACACACACACACACACACACACACACACATTTATATTTATATATATATAAAATAAAATAAAATAAGTCAAAATATGTAAAATTTGGCTTCGTTTATTATAAATTATAAATTTACTGCTATATATATATTTCGGTGGCAGCTATTGTTGGCGGCAGTCCGAATTGGTGTGGGAAAGACAAGTACACATGTTGTTGAAGTGTGTTTCACTCTGTCAATACATCGCTATGTCCAGCTCATGAGTGTGTTGTTAGTCCCAACATATACTCAAAATTTATATATATAAATATATATATATATATATATATATTAATTCAAAATATGAACAAAATAGATATTCTTGTGATCAAGTATATTTTATTATACATATTTCAGAGGTACTGAGTTAACTTCAACAGTACGTCCTCATCAGATAAAATAAGATGATGCCTGACATACCCTGACATAGTAGATGGTTAAGATTCAGTCATTCTTTGATTTATTCATTGAACCTTGTTTAACCTTTAAATATATATATATATATATTTATATATATATTGATAGATAGATATGTTAAGAGAGAAATCCCCATTGAATTATTTTATGAGGGTTGGAGTGATGTTACTCAATAAAGAGCGTAGCTCGGAGATCAGAGAGTAACTCCAGGTAGGGCCGCTACTTCTCCGAATTGAGAGATCACGGCTCCGATACTATTTCTATGGGTATGTGGTTAGAACGTCTCAGGAAAGAATCGCTGGACAGATTTTATGGGCAAAAGCAACTGGTAGAGATCCAGGTATAGACCCCGAGCAAGATGGTCAGATAACATCCATGATCTTGGCTGTTCTCACTTGGAAATCCATCCGGATCAGTTGGAGACAGTTGCTTCTGACAGAACTCTCTGGAAGCAGTGTTTGAGGAATCTTCCCCCCACATCCCTCGCAGGAATAAGTGAGCAAAAAAAAAGAAAGAAGAAACTAATAAAACCTGATATATACATAATTATATGAACGTCTGGCGCATCACAACGTAGTGGTGTTCGTGAAAATATGGAATATTTTATGTATATATTCCAATATAGTGTATGATATTATTTTGATACTTCCCAACGTCTTAGCTGTATTTAAATATCCCTAATTATTACTCTTAGAGTCTAAACCGAAACTTTTTTTACTTTTAAGGAGCTCCTCCCTTTAAACGATAGAAATATCAATATTTTTGCCTTCTAGTATATATATATATATATATATATATATATATATAGGGTGTCCGCCAAAAGTGTATACACACTTTAACAGCATTCTAATAAATATTGCTTGAACAGGTAATCAAAGTGTGTATACATTTTTTGACACCCTGTATATATATATGTATATATATATATTCAAATTGAAGGATGAGTATTTTAGACTTTATTTTATCATGAGTTAAGGCTCTATTGATTTTTCCCTGGATTTCACTAAATTCTGTTCAATGAATCTATATGCTGATTCTTTTTGAATTGAGTTTGAATTATTTTCCCACATCTTACGTTAACTATTTTCCCATTTTGACGTTATAGTCACTTATATATTATGGAATACTGTTGGCTTCTTGCTACAATAATTTCTATACTTTTCCTTTATATATATATATATATATATATATATATATATATATATATTTATGCTATTTTTAGCATAAATACGAATATGGGACGAGCTAGGCGCTGTGACACATGTGCGTTCAACAACACATTTGTCTCAGTTTTCTTAAGTATTTTGAAGTGAAACTTACCAATTTCTGGATACCTGCAGAAGAGCACAGAAATAGGAACTTTCACTTAATTGTTGCGAAACAAATTTAAAATTTAAAATTTGTCCAGGTATCACGGCTATTGCCAATATAGGTTTGTTTTTATTGATTTATTATTTTAAATCGAGACAGGCAAACCGTATTATTTTAATTAGTATTTTTCAATCTAGCTAATTTGGTCATTTGCAATGCAAACACTTGTATACTTGTATCAGTGTTTATCCCTATCATATATTCATTTGTATTACACGGCTCGGAAGTATTCCTTTCTTTGAGCTATTTAATTGTAAAAGACTATTTGAGTTTATAACTCTATATATATAATATGTATTTATGTATGTATGTATGCAAAAGGTAAACAGAAATAACAACACAATCGGTACAGTATATATATATATATATATATAATTATATATATATAATTATCTATATATATATATATAAAATTATATATATATATATAATTATATATTTATATTTAATTAACATATATAAAAAGTGAAAGTCGTATTTGTACGTTTGCCTGTATATATTAGTAGGGGAGAGAATATATTAATAGGAGATGGATAGCTAGACTGATAGATGGATAGATGGATATATAGGTACTATCCAGTGACAAGTGACAATTCTAGTTAATATTTGAAGATATGCTAATAACAGGGTTGGGAGAGCTCCTATAATCGTAATAAATAGTACATATGCTAAACGTTACTCAGATATTGCTACACTGACGTATATGGTTACTATATCAATATATAATGGCAACAAATTACATCAATGTTGCTATGGCAACGTCTAATTGTAAACAATATTAGGGAGAGAATGACAGAGGAAATGGGGAAACTGCATTATTTTCGGAAGTTTTACAGTGACAAGAGTGATTACACCTGGCCTAGTGGTTTGGGTCTTGGACCTTCCCCCTTTACCAATCTTAACATCCTAATTTCGATTCCCTGCAGCATATTGTGTCGTTGAGCAAGACAATTTATTTCACTTTACTCAATTATTGAGCTATTGAAGGTATGTTTTCAGCACTGAATAAGTTTCTCATGAGTTACGAATTGTGTTGACTACGAAAATCCCGAAGCAATGACGTGTTTTCTTTTGTCCTGGTAGTTGATACCCAGCTAGATAGGAAGTAGGAAGTGTTGACTGGTTTTGCTAAACAACGTAATTACACGTGATTGCGAAAACTGTCAGAAATAGCAACCAAATCTATCCGAAACGACATTCAATTTTTTTTCTTTTTTAAATGAAGGGTACACTGGATAAGGTAGTCTGAAAAATTGTTTGCAAAATAGTTTAGTACTTGCGGGTATCTAGCTGTTATAGCCATACAATAAAGCTTCAAGTGTCAGGAACTTTTAAGAACGGTAACACGATCTCACCATTGTGTCATTCTGTCAACAGACGTAATGAAGGAATCTCTTCTCAAATTGGGTGTAAAGTTAAAACTTAAGAGTCCTTCCATACAAAGTGACTCCTTCAATTTTACAGTTCAGTTAAACCACTGCTTGCAATGGAGTTAATTTGACATGGAGTTAATGACTTAAACGATTGGATGCCAAGCAGCGTTAAAGGGAGGTTACAGATAATTATAGCAAGGAATGGCTATACTCTACTGCATACACAGATATTTACACTTGTCTTAATTCTGTGGTATAAGGCGGCAAATTGATAGAAAGGTTATAACGTTTACGGCTCTCTGAGCTCAAAGTTAAGTTCAAGTTCCCCCACCCAAGGTCTTTGACTTTTTTTCTTTTCGAGACCAATAAATAAAGTATCAGTCAGTACTGGGATCTCTCTCTCTCTCTCTCTCTCTCTCTCTCTCTCTCATATATATACATATAATATGTCTGTCTATCTATCTCTGGAAGAAATCCGTTGTGTTCAGACACGAAGAGGGACGAGCTACATCAGGTTTAAGATGTCCCAAAACAGGCCATATGTAACAACGACACTTCTACCACTCCATCACAAATTAAAGGTTGATGTATGGATGGAATTCTTTGATAAAGAATTTAAACTACCTCGTTAAAAGACATTATTGTAAGGCATTCTCTAATTCTTCGGAATACAAGTTAAAATACCAGCTTACTAGGAAAGGATTGTAAGAGATTCACTATCATGTTACATATTCTTAACTAAACATTTTTGAATTACGATCGGAAGAAGGAAAGTAAAACCCTTTATCTTCATGACTCATGTTTGTTTTGTTGTTTTTGTTTTAAATATAAGATGGCGGTCCCAAGTGGGACAAGATGTTAAGGGGGAAAAAAAAGGAATGTAGATAAATTTTGCTGACAGTTTATGTTATCATGAACCATATGTGATTTTAGGCGAAGAAAGAAGCTTACAAATTTCATTTTCTTTGACTGAGATTTTGATTAAATTAAATTATGATATATAAGCGGGCGTAATTTTACAACAAATCTTAAGATTAGAAAGGAAGCAACTTCACAACGTTGAGAAACTCTAAAAAATCTCATCGTTTATCTGCCTAATTCTGCTGAAAATGTGCTTCGATTCTTTAGTTCTTTTCTGTCGTTGTAAAACATTCTTTTCTCAGCAATGGCGCCACTAACCTAATCCAGTCTTACTCAGTAAAACTTATTTGTAATTCGAAAGAGTTCATGACACTGTAGCTGAAAGAGTTAACATTTTCTTTATAAATATATATATATAAATATAAATATATATATATATATATATATATATATATATATATATATTTGTCTTTGTTTATGCGTATGTATAAGTATACATGTGCATATATATGCATTTATATTATGCATACATACGTACACCCATATGTATGTGTGTGCGCGCATGTGTATGTGTGTGTGTGTGTGTATGTGCGTGCGTGCGTGCGTGCGTGTAGGTAGAGATACGCCTGCAATAAACATCTACACTTTGATAAATATTAATACTCTACGTTTGGTATTGAGTTATTTTTCATTTAATGTCTCTAATGTTATTAATCATCTGAAGTCTACAACCACGTGTCAAAGAATATATAAAAAGAATTGTAAATGTGTTTTACTGTCTACATACACTATATATGTGAAGGTATGTAGCTTAGTGGTTAACGTCTTCGACTCCCGATAGTAAGTTGGTGAGTTTGATTCACGATCTTTAATGAATTGGACACCCAAACCTGGCAGAGCATTGTGTCCTTGAGAAAAAACACTATTTCCTGGGGCTCTAGCTCAGTGGAGGCACGTGGTCTAGTGGTAAGGATGTTGGACTTATGATCATAATATCGTGGGTTCGATTTCTGGGCTGGGTTGTGTGTTGTGTCCTTGAGCAAAACACTTAATTTCACCATGCTCAGCTGAAAATGTGTACCAACAATACCTGGGAGTCTAACCCTGCAATGGACCGGCGTCTTCTCCAGGGGAAAGTCTTGTACTATCAGTTGCTTCACGCCATTGCAACATACTCAGCTGAAAGTGAGTACCAGCAATACCTGGGAGTCTAACCCTGCAATGGACCGGCGTCCTCTCCAGGGGGAAGTCTTGTACTCTCAGTTGTTTCACGACATGAAACAGGTATAAACATCAGCCTGACTGACTCACAACGTTTCATTGGAGAATCCCAAACTTTCGCTTTTTTTTTGTTTCAATTATTGCATCTCTTTGCGATTGAAAAGTGGCCAAAATTTAATCTCCATTGATACGTGGTAAATTATGGAAGATAAGCCTCTTAAATATTGTAAACAAGTAACTTGAATCGATAACTTGTAAGGAAACATCATCTTCTAGTGGCTCAAGTAATTTGTTTGTGATGGAACTTGTGAATTGCCGGCCAAGTGTTCCGGTCAATAAATCAATTTATATTATGGCGACGGACGACTCTACTCACTTACATAGTAAAATAATAACCGCAACAACAATAAGAACAAGATTCGAATGTCACAATCAACAAGAAATATGTTGAGCCGAGATCAACTTTCTCGCAGTAGACAGCGAACTTCTTCAGTTGAAGAAAATATCATATTGCTTCCGTCTAAACAGAACTCTGTGGACATGGACGTCTTAGAATATAACAGCTTGTCTGTGTGTATATATATATATATATATATATATATATATATATATATATATATAAATAGTCCTATTGTGTATATGAATTGTGTGTTTGTGTATATAGTCGTATTGTGTATGTGAATTGTGCGTATGTGTGTGAGTATTTATGTATATGTAAATCTTTGTACTTTGTGTGTGATATGTGTGTGTGTGTGTGTGTCTCTCTCTGTTCGTGTAACAATATATCCATAATTTGCCAATTGATAGTTGCCAATAATTTTCGAGGAATGGAAGCTGGTAAAACTATGTTAGAAATTACGACATGTGACTCATCTCATGTCCCTATTACACAGACAATCAAAATAAGGTGACTGCCGTAATGATATAACAGACTGGATACAGCTTTATCAGACTAACACTTCATAATATCTACCTACGAAATACAACTATTACAAAGAAACAGTCGGTTATAAACGGCATATTGTTGTCCTTTCATTTTACTATGAAAGGACATTAAACAGTCTTATATATATATATATATATATATATATATATATATATATATATATATATATATATATATATATATATATATAATTATATATATATATATATATATAATTTGGTCGCTTTGGAAGCCTCAACAATGCAGATGGGTAAATCTCCGGGTAACAGAATCCGGTGGTGAAGAGAGAGATGTAAGACGTAGGAAAGAGCGTAAAAATAATAACACGAGATAGAGTTACCTCGGAAGAGATTTAATTGTCCCTATATTCGGATTTCGCATCCATCAACTGGGGTTTTTTCCGAGGGGGAAAGTTTTTAGTCGGAGAGGAACGGTACGTGGCCTTTGTTGTCCTGGTCGGTAGTAGGATTCCCGGTAAACCTTTTTAGTCTTTTTTCTATGGGACTTAAAATAAAAACTGAAAGACATTACATGTACCTCTTGACGAGGATGGAACCCAAGGCCACGATCTCCACCGTCTCCAGTACCTACCGCTAGGCCACTGAGACAACTACGAAAATCTTATGAAAATTCATACTTATAAACCTACTTTCAAAATGTTCAAAACAAAATGATGGGATGTCGTTGACCAAATGTTCTGCTTAATTGTTTTATTTATTTAAAAAGAAATTTTATTTTTTCTCTTAGACTTCAGGTATTTTTTAAAAGCTAAGCATTGGCCCACTTGCCATTGGGTAACCTGGCCAGCCCGCCACTGTATATATATATATATATATATATAATGCATTTGTGTATGTGTGTTTATTCGTGTTTCTTTTCTAAGAATGTTTAAATGAATTTCTTTAGTGACTAAATAGGTAGATGGATGTTAAGAGTTCTTACAAACGAAAAGTTGTTTGCAAATATTCACATATGTATTTTAAATCTTGCAAAGATTTAACTATCTCTCAGTCCCTATCTCTCTCTCTCTCTCTATATATATATATATATATATATATATATATATATATATATATATATATATATATATATATATATATATATATATATACCCCACACTATCTCTAAAGCTCCAGCAGTTTTTATACGTGGTGTAAAACGTTTATGCAGAACTCGGCATGTGATCTTCCGCATTTCACTCTAGTGCTGTCAGTAGAGAGGAAAATGATGGCATTTGTACAGAATAATCTTCATGGTAGTGTTGATATGTTCTGTTCGATGTGTTCGCTTGCTGCTTGTTCAGTACGTCACCGTCAGTTATGTAATACACCATTCACACCTCGTCTTTCAACAGATAATATAAACTCAACGTATCTAATTATAACGGAGGCATGACCGAATGGTTAAGGGGTTTCTCTTCAGAATTATGAGGCACCAGATTCGATCCGATCCGATTCGATTACGTGACATCTTGGGTAGGTGACTATACTATATCTAACTATAGGTTGAACCAACATTTGTGTATGAACATTGGTTGGCATAAACTGTATGGAAGATCGTCCGATTGATTGTGCCCGAACTTCAAAACAACTGTATGATCATCGTTGGAATCGACAGAGAATCCTTCATCTATCATATATATCTTGTTGAACTGGGTTATTTAAAGCTCAGAATCTTCGGTATTTAAATCTCACCGAACTCAGCTTTGCCTTTCATCCTTTCTCTGGAAGAAATCCACTATATTCAGATCTGGAGAAGAATGAACTCTACCGGGGATGACATGTCCAAAACATTCCGTGTGTGAGGACGGTGCCCATACGACTTCATCAAGGGTTTTCCTGGGGTTTTCCTTTCCTTCTACAAACATTCACTCGACATTAAAAAATGCTAGATTTATTTTTACAGTGGTTGGTTGACTTGCTGAAGCCAGAAATATAATTCAGGGGTCAATTTGCCTTATTTTGTTTGTCGTCTTGTTTGTGAATACTGACTGTCTTTTCCAATAAACGTACCTCAGACGTAATTCATAATAATTGTTTCTACTTTTGGCACAAGGCCAGCAATTATCCCAGTGTATTACTGGTACTTTATTTTGTCGAACCCCGTAAGGATGAAAGGCAAAGTTAACCTCGGCGGGATTTGAACTCAGACCGTAAAGGGGCGTAACTCTTTGCTGCAAAGAATGGCGTCCGGCCCTCTACCGATACTGCCAATAATATAGTCCAAAATTAAGATGATCATAATGTCTACTGGTTTCCCTCCATTATTGATAATCAGCCGGTTACCATTCCTGCTGGGATGTACAACGTACAATAAAATAGAACACTAAAAAAAGAATATCACAAAATATCGCCCGCTCCAAGATTTGATCGCAAGACCTTAAAGGGGCGTAACTCTATGCTGCAAAGCATGGCGTCCTCCGCCCTTCTACCGATACTGCCGAGAAAAGTTGATCAATGTCTATTTGGTAAAACTTTAGTTGTTGAAGCTAGTATAAGCATTGTTAAGGTAAGTCAATGTGTATTATTATTTTACCAGAACAAATGTTTATATTCATCGTCAACAGACATCTACTGATTGCCACTGGAAGCGTAATTTGATAATAAAAAACCCTTAGCAGAAATCATCCTTTTCTACCCCCCCCCCCTACACACACACACACACACACACACACACACTTATTATTTAGAATTCCTCCGGTAAGTTTAATATCTACTTTAGAACATCTATTTTTTTTCTGGTTTATCTCTCTACTGTTATCTATTAATTTTCTTTATCTTTATGAAAACACTTTTCAATATAAAACTTCGGAAGAATAATAAAACTTTAAGAGTTATTAAATATGTTGTTTCAATTGTGTATGCTGGATTCTTATAAGGAAACAAACAAATCTTGTAACATTGTGGGAGAATAAAGTGATATGTTATGGTGTTCATGCCTTTTTTTTAAACATTGGTGCTGTGTAAAACAGTTTTGATAGCTACTACACCATGGAACCCCTTTCTGCCGGTATCGGTTAATGTTTATGGTATTCGACCCACGATCGTAAGGCCACGAGTTCCATTCCTTGACAGGGTCGTACGTTGCGTCCGTGACAAACACTTTTTTTTATGTTATTCCAGCCCAATCAGCTGGGAAAAAATGAATTGCGACGAAATTAGGGGCAAGCTAATTCGATCTTCGCCATCCTCTTGGGTAACATATTTGTGTGTGTGTGTGAAAGCTCACACCTCTGCAGGTTTATCTGGCCTCCTCCAAGGTATATCTCATTGGAGGTGTCTTGGGTGATTTAATGATAGGGACCCTAGTCCTATCATCTCATTTCTACAGCTGAGTAAACTGGAGCAACGTGAAATAAAGAGTCTTGCTCAAGGAAACAACACATCACCCGGTCCGAGAATTGAACTCACAACCTTTCGATTGCAAGCCCAATGCTCTAACCACTAAGCCATGCGCCTTCACGGGTAACATATTTGGTGTAGAAAGGCGAAACTGGCGTGCATGAGCAACTGCTAGTTTTCCCCACAAAACATTTTTTACAGGCCTGCATCTAGGAGAGAAGCATTCCAAGTGTAAACCTATGATCGCATCTCACCGAAGGTGGCTCAACATGAGATATTAATGAAATGCAAACCTATCAACTCTCCCCGTCCGACGGGGAGATCTCCCACCTACTTTGGAGTGGGTGAGAGATGTCTTCTCTCGTGAAAATGGGTATAGCTTTCATTATATAAATTTTCCCCATTTTGCTTCATTTCTCCCTGTGTTGGGAAATTCTTTTTCATGGTACTCCCTGTTTTGGTTTTTAGAGGTTGGCAGTTCTGGAAATAGCTTCCCAGTAAAGAGGCCACAATTTTGAAGCGACAGTCTACAGCTTTTTCTAACAGAATCTTATCTTATATTCCTCAGTTGCCCTTTAGTCCTACTCTGGTGCTATTCTATAGGGATTATATGCAGCCTATGTGGTTGCAGAAGAAAATATTGGCAATGACTATAGTAGAACATTTGTAATGACTCTCTCTCTCTCTGTTCTTGGCATAACCGTTCTGAACCTCTCTTTACACAAAGAAATTGTTCAAAGCTAGCCAACATTCCTCTAACAACATTCTCGCCTTTTATAAATATGTAATATCATTGTTTTGTTTGTAAATGTTGCATGGGGTTGAGGAAACTATATAGAATAATTCTGCAAGTTTTAAAAGCATGAACGAATGCTATACAGGTTACACAGGAAGTGGTAGCAGGTTTCACGGTATTATAATTACGAATATTCTGGGTGGCGTCTTAGTTTCTTTCAATGTGGACTTTCTGAACCCAAACTGCGCCATTATTATTAACAGTAAGACATGCAAATAACTTGCTTCTTATAGATTAGTGAACACTTGAGTCAAAGTTATCTTTTAATCTCTTTCAAACAAACAAACAAACAAACAATCAAAGAACCAAACGAAATAAATTATAAATGGATGAGAAAGGAATCACATATAAATATTTAGTTAGTTAATGTTTTTCTTTTACGATTCAACGCCAACCAAACTCTGCAGATGGTATATATGTTTCATTCTTTCCCTCTCGCTCGCTATCCCTCTCTGCCTTTTCCTTCTTTCTAGGTGAGAATTTATCAGGTTTTCAGTAAGGCGAATTTATGTGTAATATTACCCTGACGGTATCTGTAATGAAAAACTACAAGAGAGTTCCATGAGGGATACCTACTTGCATGTCAGCTTGTAAAGAATATTAATAGCGATATATGAATCGCTGTTAGCTGCCGGGGAAAGATTTTACAAGTTCTCCACTTTTTAATTCTTGATTCTACTGATGCAGGCAGATAAGACAAGCTTGTGTTAGCCAGGAGGTGTACTTTATGAAATGACGTCTATACAAGCATGTAATCTTAAAACTCGTGTAGGTTTATAAACGTGAACAGTTAAGTTAAAAGAGTTAGTGAGAGGAGCCATGGTGAGATGTGATAGTTGTGGTAAACTAAACTATCTTCGGTCTGATGACCTTTCACTAGAGTCAATAAGCAATTTCCTTGTCTTCATTAATTTATGTTATGTTGCAGTTTTCTAAGTATTTATAACGAGACCAGTAAAGAAAGAAATCTTATAGACAGAACTTAGTCCTATATACACACAGACAGACACACACACATATAGACACACACACACACATATACAGACACACATATACATACACAGACAGACACATATAGACACAGACACACATATACATACACAGACAGACACACACATATAGACACAGACACACACACATAGACACAGACACACACAGAGACAGATACAGACACACATATAGACACAGACACACACACAGACAGATACAGACACACACATATAGACAGACACACACACATATAGACACAGACATACACATATAGACAGACACACACAGACAGATACAGACACACACATATAGACAGATACAGACACACACACATAGACACAGACAAACACACACAGATACAGACACATATACATACACACACACACACACAGACAGACATACACATATAGACACAGACAGACATGTATACACACACACACACGCATACATACACACACAGACACATATAGACACACACACACACACATAGATACAGAGACAGATACACATATACATACATACACACACACACAGACAGACACACAGACACACACACACAAGCAGACACACACACACAGACGCAAATAGACGCAGACAGACACACACACAC
>OZ024755.1:5731589-5741589 GCA_964016885.1 Eledone cirrhosa
TATCTATATATACACATACATATATACATATATATATATATATATACACATATATATATATATATATACACATATATACATATTTATATACACACACACACATATACATACACGCAGAGAGAGAGAGAGAGGGGGTGAGCGAGAGTGAGAGAGAGCGAGAGAGAGTACGAGAGAGTGAGTACGACCGATAGACAGGAAAGTACTCTAGGAGGGAGGGATGGAGAAAGAACTCTACTCCTCACTCTAGGCAGACCTAGATAGAAAGAAAGATGCGTGGGTGAGAGAAAGACAATTAGATAGTTAGCTGTCTATCTAGAATCTAGATAGACAGATAGACAGATTTATTTACGTAAGCCCAATCTCCAATAAAATTCACGTAAAAAATTCGGTTACCCCTTCACAAATAGTCATAGACAGGGAAAAAAAACCTTTAAAAAAATACGTACCTACACGTACACGGATATATAAATATATTTTCTATATATATATATATTATTTTGCGTTGTGCTTTAGTCTATTTCGGTATTGGAGCTAACCCCCAAGTGTTTCCACGCGAATGGGTCGATTTAATCCACAGCTACGTAAAGGTGTTAGATACTTTACAACAAAGTGTTTGAATTTTACGAAACCGAAAGTAAATTTCTAGAGAGTAAAAAGAAAAAAAAAATTTTCCACCGTATATTCGCTGAAAGATAAAATTTCAGATACCAGCTATCATTTCCTGTTTTTAGTTGGCGGCTTCCGGTCTGTGTGTGTGTGTACAGAAGCGTATAAGACAGAGGTAGAGTATACATATATACATATATATATATATATTATATACTAGGACACTATATATATATATATATATATATATATATATATATCGAGAGAGAGATATATATACTAGAACTGTGTGTATGTATATATATATATATATATGCAAAGAAAGGCACAGAGAGAGAGAGAGAGTCTGGGTGTGTGTGTGTACAGAAGCGTATAAGACAGTGGTAGAAAATACATATATACATACATTATATAGATATACTAGGACTATAGAGAGAGAGAGAGAGAGACTAGGACTGTGTGTGTGTATATATATATATATATACAAAGAAAGGTAGAGAGAGTCTGTGTGTGTTTCAACAACAAAATAAAAGTGAACGAATAAAATACATCTGAACTACACCATACGGAAACAACACATACTTATTTAACCAACGGTTACTATAGCTATATAACAATATCTAATCAACAGAACCCTGGAATTACTGCTAACCTAAACAAACCAAGACACAGAAAGTATATACAATTATTCAACTAAAGCTTTATAAAAGGGAACAACAGTAAAAACCAACGCCGACTACATCTAAAATCTGGTTTCTCCTCATCCCGAGCGGATAAAGCTTTCGCCTTTTACTACAACTATAATAACCACCAAAATCATGTCCAATACACCAAATCCTGAAACTCATGATCAAAAATTAACTCTACAAAATGTAGTAGTAGTGGTGGTCGTGGTGGTGATGATAATCCAATCCAGTCCAGTCCAGTGTCTTCTCACCCTGTTGGAGGAACCCTTCCCTGGTTAACCTCCATCCAACCCAGTCCAGAGCCTTCTCACGCCTGTTGGAGGAACCCTTCCCTGGTTAACCTCCAATCCAACCCAGTCCAGTGTCTTCTCACGCCTGTTGGAGGAACCCTTCCCTAGTTAACCTCCAATCCAACCCAGTCCAGTGTCTTCTCACGCCTGTTGGAGGAACCCTTCCCTGGTTAACCTCCAATCCAACCCAGTCCAGTGTCTTCTCACGCCTGTTGGAGGAACCCTTCCCTGGTTAACCTCCAATCTAATCTAATCCAGGCCTCACTCCTGTTGGAGGAACCACTCCCTGGTTAAGCTCCGTCCTATCACCACTCCTACACTACATTATCACATACTATCACCAATACTACACTACATCATGACATACTACCACTACTACTTCATATACCACCACCACTACTATACTACATTATCACATACTACTACTACTATACTACTACATCAGTGTTACAACCTATGGATTGCACTATCCTAAAGTGCCTATACTTACGGCTAGACACTGCTTGTGAAAACAATCGCCCGAAGAAACACCATTGAAACGAACTTGGGGTGGCTGATGCAGCGAGTGTCGCTGGCCATTGTCCGCAGAGCGCAGCCCCAACACCGCCGCGCCCTAGGCCTAGGGACCACCCCTCCCCTCCCATTCTTCTGTGACCCTAGAGCTCTTGTCTTTCCCTTCCTTTCCTGTTTTTAAATATCTGTAGTGTTTTTGCTATTTGAAATAGATTTTGTAATGATTTTATCTTAGATTGCGGGATCAAATTTATAAACTTTATTAATGGACTTATATCGTGAGTTCCCTGTATGGAGCCGTCTCAACCCATCCCGGGTGAACGCCAGCCCAAGTACAACAATAATACGATATAATAGCAATATGTGACAGTAGTTTAGTTCTACTTGTTTTTCTACTCCTTTCTCTGACGAAAGCACTGAATGTTATTGGTTACATCAGTTCACAGAGACACAATGTCTCGTAAAAATGCTCGTTAAAAACAATCGTAGGTTTTTGAACGACTTGTTGCTTTCATTGATGAAATCATCCGAGATTTGAATCATAGAATAGCTAACGGCCATTTATGAAAGTATCCATTAAAAATGTATGCACGTATATCCTTACTTCTCCATAAACGGTTACACTTTCAATGCATGCATATTCACATGTATAAATGTATATAGTGTTTGATTTAACTACACACATATAAGGTCGATAAATAAGGTAGCAGTTCACTACTGCGAACGATTCTTCTTCCCCCTCCATGGGGCTGTATTCAGACCTGTAGATTAAGATAACCAAGACATGGACCCTCTATGACTCCATCAGAAATTCAGGGCCCATGAATGGATAGACGGCATTATTTTATACATTATTATATAGAGGGTGGTGGATTGGCAGTATCGGTAAGGGTCTGACGCCATGCTTTGCAGCAACGAGTTACGGCACTTTATGGTCTGAGTTCAAATCCCGCCGAGGTTAACTTTGCCTTTCATCCTTACGGGGTCGATAAAATAAAGTACCAGTAATACACTGGGATAATTGCTGGCATTGTGCCAAAAGTAGAAACCATTATTTTTTACAATGAAGATTCTGTTTCGGGGATAAGGTTTCTTATTTTTTATTATTTCCCATTCGACATATCTTTTAACTAGGGTGGATCATTATATTTACCTGCTTTTACTGTACAATTGCTTAAATATTTCAGCGATCTTCACGATTTTAATCGTTTTCACCTTCAGACAATATAATTGTTTTTACTATTGGCACAAGGCCAGCAATTATCCCAGTACATTACTGGTATTTTATTTTATCGACCCCGTAAGGATGAAAGGCAAAGTTAACCTCGGCGGGATTTGAACTCAGACCATAAAGAGACGTAACTCTTTGCTGCAAAGCATGGCATCGGACCCTCTACCGATACTGCCAATCCACCGCCTATTATCTTCAGACAATATCTTCAGACAATACAATACAGGACGGAGAGCGGCTATCGCTGCCACTTTACAAAGTTCTTTTAGTTTCTAAGTAACTGGAACATTGCCACGATATTTTCCATGTTCTATGTTTATCTGAATATCATATCTACTTTACTATGAATAAGTGAAAATATATTTCCATTTCTTGGCAGTTTATATCTTTGAAAAACTAATTTTATTCAGGAAGCTGTAAATTGTTTGATTAATTTCAGAAAGTAATGTTTAATGGATCGGCTTATTCTACATAATTCTGTTGTGGTGTGTAACCCCGTTAAAAGGTTTTCATGATATACGATTACTGAATAATTCAGTTTGATTTTCGATTAGTCCACTAAATCTAAAGTCTGAATAATTTCCATGTCCTCTCCTCTATTCTATATCAACTTTAAATCTAAAGGTTTATGTAATATATTTTCCTGGTCTTCAATATTAGGACTCAAATCAAATATCTACTGGTTTTGCTAATAGCAGTTTCAGAATTGAAATTGCTATATGTAGAATGTACTGCTTTAGGTACATGGAAAATCTCACAATTATTCGAGTTATCTTCCTTGTTTGTTGTTTTTAAATTATATATAACTATGATTTAATTGCTCTAACTTAAACGCAAACTAATCGACACCAGGTCAACGCTATCCCCGAAGTTAAACGTCAACCAACCTACGCCCAAACTTACCCACTAGGTACATATAACCCTAGACAAAGTAAAATCAAACACACTCTTCAAAGCCATATCCCCAAACTCTTATATAGAAACTACATAATACAGTTGCTACTAACTGATTCTAAATGGAAATTTTTTCTTAATTTCAAGGAAAATCTTAGTTAACCGATTTTTTTTCAGCTCACTATATTACATATGTGAGACTACTATTTGTGTATTTATTAAGCAAAAGTATCCCTTGGGGCATTGCCCTCTCCGCCAAATTGTTGCTATTCATAATCAGGATTACTACATTCAATTACTATATTTACTGATCACATATCAGTCTTGCCAACTCATGTGAATATGGTTCACTGATGAAATGTAACAATATTGAAATACGACCTTTAGTTTCCGTAGTTGGTTCCAAGGAAACTTTCTACTCCTAAATCTATTGTTTTCTATTTAAAAAAAAAAAATGAATAAATTGGAGTTTGCTCTGCTGCTTGTTGACTTTGGCTTTTAAACATTAAAGATTTTATATACTAATTGCGAAGAAAATCTTCGTTAATTGAACGTTTTAATTTACCATATTATCTATATGAATCTACCGTATGAAGATTTAAATTTATAATCCACTTCCTATTCAGTATTTTGATATTAAGCCATCTGTTTGTTTTAAAGCATTTATCTACAAACCTTCCATCATACTTTTATATAAGAACATTTATTAGTTATGCTCTAAATACCAGCTTAATAAAAATATGTTAGTTATATTACGTAATCCCGTCAATATTTATATTACTTTCAAAATTATTTGAAAATTATACAAATATGTTAGCGAAATAGTTAAATCTCCATCATGCGATTTACCATATAGGAAGTGATATATAAGTGTAAGTACCGATTAAAAATTTTAATTTATATTCGAATTCGATTTAAAATTCTCGCCATGTGACTCACTATATTATATATGAGACTTTATTGTGTATAATCTAAGCTGATTTCCAACTTAAATCTATCGATTATTTTAAAACATGTTAAACTAACCCAATGCAAATTTAACTTCACCAAATTACAATATAGCAATAACACAGCATCCATATAGTTATGTATACATACATATGTAAATACACTGTAGTATAACTAAACAGAAATATAATACTTTCATATAACTGGTGGAAACTTTTATTAACAATTTAATTCTTACACAGAAACGGCAATAAGCCATGGCTTATTGTATACATAGACGTTTCAAAAGTATCCTGTCACCCATTCTTGATTATAGCTCTCGACTGTATGTGAGTAAAATTGTGAGGACAATTTTGCCCTGCGTTAAGAAAAGAAGCTACAACCGCGAATCAGAAAACTAGTTGCAGTCTAAATTTATTTAACATAGTTAAAACCTTGGGTTATGTTTACTGTTTTGTTAACCATTTTTCTATTGAAGATCATTGCCTATGATTTTCAAATAATTTGGAAAATAATCAAGAATTTCGAGGGATATAATATAAATCACGCACTTATTATTCAAACCTGGAGAGGGATGGGCTCCACAAGGCTCATTGTAGTTGCCAAATGTTTCTTCCTCAGAAGCGAATCTCCGTAACACTTCCTTCGTACTCAGGTTTAATCTCCATATATATATATATATATATAAAGTTCTATTTAAATTGTTGGGATACAACAAGCAAATATTTTTATAACTGATATAAAGCACTCAACAAATATTTGGAGTAAAAATACGATATTAACAAATGGAAACTATATTTATAAAACCATATTTATTTCATTATACATATTTCAAGGATACCAAGTTAAATTATGGTGTGCTTTCATATGTATGTCTATTTATATGCATATATGTAGCAGTTTGTATGTATCTATGTATAAGTATGTGTATGATATAAACTGTATTAGAGACAGTTCACGTTGTAGAGTTATATATATATAAATTATAAAATAAGATTTCCGTTTCCGGTCTAAATTTCATATAATGTTATTTTACTTGCGATATTCAGGCTACAATTAACTTATTTCTCGGTGCCTACTTCCGGTGTTAACTTTAAATATTTTGAGAAGGAATAATTAAGAATTACAAATTTGATACATTTTTTCCCAAACTGTTATCAGCGAAAGTGGAGTAAAGTCATCACCACCCCACCCCACTCCCATTAATACCCCCACCACCATCACCACACCCCCATTTATGCCCCCACTCCACTACCACAACTATCACCATCACCCCACCACCATCATCACCAACACCACCACGACCACGACCACCACCCACCCCCTATCACCATCACCCCACCACCACCACCACTATCACTACACCACATTAATACCTCTACCACCACCACCACCTCATCCCTCACTCCCATTAATACCTCCCCCATTAATACCCCTCCACCACCACCAGCCTCACTCAATAATACCCCTCCCCCATCACCACCACCAGCCCCACTCCCATTACTACCCCGCCCCCCGCGATCATCACCCACCCCTCCTCCACCACCACCAGCCCCACTCCCATTAATACCCCTCCCCGCCTCCACCACCCACCCCACCACCACCACCACCATCATCACCAGGGTATGCAGCACAAGGTATCGACAAAACCGCATGTGGTGTGTACTTTCAGTCACAGTAATTATGCACGCCATATGGGTTTCCACCGTTAACACTGCGCAACAGAGCTCTTAGTATTTCTTCAGTAACACTTCTATATTTATTACTACCATTATCATTATCAATATCATTATCAATATTATTATTTCACTATTTTATTGATCTATGTCAGTCAGCTGTCAAATTTAATTTTTTTTTAAATTTTACTTTCTAGTATATGTTTTTATGATGTTATATATATCCGAGGTTAACTTTGCCTTTCATCCTTACGGAGTCGATAAAATAAAGTACCAGTAATACACTGGATATTTGCTGGCCTTGTGCCAAAAAGTAGAAACAGTTATATAACATCATATATATATATATATATATATATATATCATATGTCATATATATATATATCATTTGTCTTTGCGTGCTATTGTTCTCCCCGCTCCACATATGACGTATTATCTTCGTTTTTTCCGTTCATTGCCAGAGAACGTCTCTATGAACCACCTAATAGAATATTAGTCTACGACTTCTTTTACACCATAAACGTGGTTTTGTCTTTGCGTGTAATTGTTTTTCACCGCTTCAAATAATTGTTTCTACTTTAGGCACAAGGCCAGCAATTACCCAGTACGTGACTGGTACTTTATTCTATCGACCCCGGAAGGATGAAAGGCAAAGTTAACCTCGGCGGGATTTGAACTCAGATCATACAGAGAGGTAACTCTATGCTTCAAAGCATGGCATCCGCTCCAAACAATGACGTATTATATTCGTTTTTTCCCGATCTTTGCCAGGGAACGTTCCCACGAACCAAAGTATCGTCTTCCTGTCTTCCTCCGGTTGCAACGTTTTTTTGAAATATCCACTTCTGTGTTCACAGATTGACTTTGTTAGTTTCAGAAGATCCCGTTAAGAGTGAAAGCAGCGATTCTTTACTTAAACTTTAATCTGTTATTTTAATAAATAAATATATATATATATATATTTATTTATTAATATTTATTATATTTGTGTTGTGGGGGAGTTTTAACAGGTAAAGACGAAAGAATAAAAAGAACATTGAATAGGATGAGACAGTAAGATAGATATACAGATAGATAAGGGAGAGATAGAGGGAGTGGTTTAAAGATATATGAAAATAAAAGGAGAAAGGGACTTAAACAGAGAGAGAGAGAGAGAGAGAGAGAGAGAGAGAGAGAGAGAGAGAGAGAGAGAGAGAGAGAGAGAGAGAGAAACAAAGGGGGTGATATATATATATATATATCTGATGAAAGCGCACCATAATTTGCCTTGGTGGCCCTTAAAATATGTATAATAAAATAAATATGGTTTTATAAATATAGTTTCCATTTGTTAATATATTGTATAATTTCTCCACTAATCTGCTGAGTGCTTTATATCAGTTATAAACATGTTTAAGCTTGTTGAATCCCAACAAATTAAATATAACCTCTGCATATATATATATATATATAAAGACTGAGGCAGAGAGAGAGACAGATAGAGGAAGAGAGACATCGACAGAAAAAGACAGAGAGAGAGACAGGGATAAAAAGCGATAAAGTAAGAGAGAGAGAGAGAGAGAGAGAGAGACAAAGAGACAGCGACAGACAGAGACAGATAGACAGACAGACAGACCTGTGCAGAAGCTTCGTGTTGCCGAATACTAATCCAACATTATATATAAAAATAAAACATGGAATTCTCCCGGGAGGTTTGATCTCCAGTCAGAAATATATCGAACATGACAACCGTTGCCATGTATAAAGTTTGGTCTAACCCCAAGGGAGATAATGCATGGTTAGTAAGTCTCAAGTCGTATCTAAACGCACGACTAGGTTACGATTCCCAGTTTGATGTGACAGGTGGCACAAATGTCACATAAACACACGCAATCAACCGACATGCGCACACGTTATACAGACAGGGAGAACGAGAGGTATGTATGTATGCATGTGTGTAGGTGTGTGTTGGTGTGGTGTGGGTGTGTAACAACACCCGCTTTCTTTCCCTACCAGCTTGTCCGTCTTCTTTTTTACTCCCATCTATCTTTCTATATCTCATTCCCATAACTTCTGATAAAGAACTAATGTCCGAAACGTTGAGTCTCTCCTACTATACTAATCATTAAACCAAACATGAACTGAATAGAGAAATAAATGCCGACTGTTGGGTTAAAATAATATTTGTAATAGTGACAATTTACAATTCTCCAAATTGTTCAAATAAACTGGTATATGGTGTGGTAGTTTCACTGGTATCTCTTTGAAGCTCCAGTCCCTGCGGTCTCCTCTTGATAATGGATGGAAACTCTGATAATATTTTGGATCATTAAAAATTGCTAAGCGTCCTCACTCTTTTTACTTCACTATGTTCTTTTCCCTTATAAACATAATGTATACACGTTATTTGGTATCTATTCTTTTCAAATATGCATATACAGAAAAACAAAATTACGTAAGATGAACAGACAATTGCATCACTCCTCAGCAGCCACATTCTGATGCACAATTTTGAGCGTTATTTTAGAATGGAAGCTGTAACGCAATATCACCATAAAGAATGGACAGAAATATTACAGGTGTATTGTGTCAAAAACAGAGATAATTACATAAAAATATTACACCTGGAAGTAAATAAACAAACAAACAATTACCTTGTGTCTGAATTAAGAGGAAAATTATTATATTAAGAGGAAAGATGTGTGTGGAACCTGGTAACACTGGAAAGATACAGACCTCTGTTGTTATTTGCCGAGAATGACTACGTGACATATTCACTACTTTAAAACTCATAGCGAATGGTCTTCTAAATGTTTTTAATTAAACATACAGTATATTGCCAAATATACTATACATACATTCATGTATACATCACTATTTCAGAGCACCAATATAAATTAAATTATATATATATATATACACCAAAATTATATTAAGGATGTCATGTCTGAGAATATCAGAATCATGCGCCATACCGCCTGTGGAATATGCTCAAAGATTCCAAGTAGTGAATCCGAGCATTTATATTAAATCAAAATATATATATCATCCTACTTTTGATTTAATATATATATATATATATATATATATATAGATATATTTGTTTATTTGATATAATAAATTCTTTTTAAGCTTATTTTTTTATATATCTTCATTTGAATATATAAAATTTAATTA
>OZ024755.1:5749089-5751910 GCA_964016885.1 Eledone cirrhosa
GGAAGAGAGAGAGAACAAAGAGAGAGGGAGATAAAGCGAGAGAAAGAGAGACAAAGGAGGGAAGACAGTGCGAGGGAGGGAAAAGAGAGAGAGAGAAAAGGGGCAGGAAGAGAGAGAGAGAAAGAAAGGGTAAGGAAGAGAGAGAGAAAAAGGGAAGAGAGGGAGAGAGAGAGGCAAGGAAGTGGCTAAGAATGTAAAATCAGAATGAATCCAGTGATGAATCAAAACATTACATAATTCAAATAATGTTTCGTTGCCAGTAGATATTTACATAATATAGCCGTGTGTGTGTGTGTGTGTGTGTGTGTGTGTGTGTGTGTGTGTGTCTGTGTGTGTGTCTGTGTGTGTGTGTGTGTGTGTATGTGTGTCTGTGTGTGTGTGTGTCTGTGTGTGTGTATGTGTGTGTCTGTGTGTGTGTGTCTGTCTGTGTGTGTGTGTGTGTGTCTGTGTGTGTGTCTGTGTGTGTGTGTGTGCCAGAAGATATTTACATAATATAGCCGTGTGTGTATCTGTGTGTGTCTGTGTGTCTGTGTGTGTGTGTGTGTCTGTGTGTGTCTGTGTGTGTGTCTGTGTGTGTGTGTATCTGTGTGTGCCAGTAGATATTTACATAATATAGCCGTGTGTGTGTGTGTGTGTCTGTGTGTGGGTGTATGTGTGTGTGTGCCAGTAGATATTTACATAATATAGCCGTGCGCGTGTGTATGTGTGTGTGGGGGTGTGTGTGTGTGTGTGTGTGTACCAGTAGATATTTACATAATATAGCCGTGTGTGTGTGTGTGTGTGTGTATCTCTGTGTGTATGTGTCAGTAGATATTTACATAATATAGCCGTGTGTGTGTGTATGTGTGTGTCTGTGCGTGTGTATGTGTGTGTCTGTGCGTGTGTATGTGTGAGTGAATGTGCGTGTGTGTGTGCAAATAGAATCACATTTACAAACTGGTGTATATATGTATATATAAAGTTTGCATGTGTGTGCAAATATAGAGATACACATTTATTGAGTGTATTTCTATATATATATATATATATATATAGTGAATATTATATATAAATGCAATCATTTATATACGGACATGTGTTTGTATGTGCGTATGTTTGTAGCGTAATTACCAACAAGTGCTTTAGGTCAGGAGAAGAGATATATATTTATATAGCAATATTACACAACCTTAAATTGGCTACCGTCTGGTTTCATACATGAACAGTTCAATGTTTGGGATAATATTTCCCTTTATCTTTTTAGTTTTTCCCCAGGCATATACGCTTACATATGGATGATTTCTTGAAAATCGTAATGCATCAATCCGACTAAAAATTCCACCAAACCATCGCCTTGAAATGGTTCTTTGTTTGTAGACACCTATTAACTTATATATATATATATATATATATTCAGGGAGTGTAACGCGGAGGTCTGTAGGTTCACCCGGGTGAGCATTTGATATTTAGGTTCACATCGGTATCGAGGTTTAGAGCTAGACAGAGTGTAGTATAATAAAATCAACCAAAGAGGTCTGACGAGCCATTCATTACAGAGTCGGGCAACATCGATACAGATCGAACCTTGAGCTGATCAATAGCGAAACACGCGTCACCAACCAATAAACTTAATGAAGGAGTAACCACTGTCGGTCTCGGCGTCTTGTATCTTTGCTTGTTACATAGATATCTGACAGGCAGTCAAGCGATGTGATGGAAGAATGCACAGCTTCTCTACCAGCATTATGAACAACTCGCAGAAAAACCACCCTTTCGGTGGTTTTCTGTTGGCATGTGTAGTGTGTATATTATATTAGTATTATACGCAAGTATATATGCATGTAGATATGATACATCAAATAAAATCGTAATTGACAATATACACAGAAATTGAATGGAGATTGCTACACTCTCTTATGTAATCATTAAAAACAGACGATATTATATATAATCTGCATTAGGAGAAAATTAGTGACGAAACGTATGAATGTTTATTTAAGCGATCGCTAACCGGAAGTGTTGACATTTGAAAATTTTAAAGAAGTCAATAATTAAATAAGTAATAAAATATATTTAATGAACAGCCACGAAATTTAGTAGATAAATTACGTAATATTCATTCATTATTTATTCAAAGTAATCCAATTTATTTTACTAACGAGATAAAAAATATATTCTGGACGCAGTCCCGCACCCATTACTTTATTATAGTTTAGATTCCTTGTGTAGGATTTGACTTTAACTAGATATTGGTTAAAGTATAATTGTAGATGGAAACTATACAATGAACCATAGAAAAGGTTTAATAGATTGAGCCGAGATATGTTTCCCCGTCTCTTACAATACTTATCGTTAGCCATGAAGGCTCATTACAGAGGTTCTCTAAGAAACTTCAATAGAAATTCAAGGACGGAATCTCAGTAACTTTTAAATTTACGATAAGTTTTATTTTGAAAGACCATGTAACTGGGTTTCATAGAAATAAATTGCTGAAGCAAGTGATATATATATATATATATATATATATAATATATAGTGATATATATATATATATAAATATATATATATATATATATAATATATAGTGATATATATATATATATAAATATATATATATATATATATAATATATAGTGATATATATATATATATAAATATATATATATATTATATATATAGTGATATATAATATATTATATATAAATAGTGAATATATATATATATAATATATAGTGATATATATATATATATATAATATATAATAATATATAGTGATATATATATATATATCTATTATATATATATATAGTGATATAATTTATAACATATGTGATATAATATA
>OZ024755.1:5752110-5774610 GCA_964016885.1 Eledone cirrhosa
ATAGCTGGAAGGTGCGATGGAGTATATATATATATATATATATATATATATATATATATATATACACACCTAGCTGGAGGTTCGGACGTCACACATATACATATATATAGCTAGAAGGGTGGGATGTGGGGGTGGGGGGTGAAGGATAAATATATATACACACACATTCAAAAATGTACATACATACAAAAATATACACACATCGGTGAGATGGAAGATACTGGTTCCGACGTCATATATATATATATATATATATATATATATATATATATATATATATATACATAGTTGGGTGTGGCGGATTTTTGATTCGGACGTCACACATATACACGCACATAAATACACATATACAAAAATATACACACATAAGCAAGGGCCTTGTTTCAGGGGGTACCAGGGGACAAGTCCTCGCCCCCCTAACTTTTTCAAACGTCTATATTTTATTTTATGCTTATTTTATATAATAAATTCTTTTAAAGCTTATTTCTTTATATCTGAACTTCATTTGAATATATAAAATTTAATTAGCGTAAAATATTACTTATGATAGGGTCCAGGAAAGGCACCATAAGCAATTTATGCTCCTTTAAGAATCAACAAATGTTGGTTTGTCCCCCTCACATTTTTAAGGCAAACGAGGCCCCTGCACATAGTTTAAGATGGAAGATACTGGTTTCGACGTTATATATACACAAAATAGATTAAAAGTAAATACGAAAGAAACAACGTTACTGGGTTTCACATCCAGTTTTAAAAAGAGTTAGACCACGGTCACAATACGAGGATGAATCTTTATAAAGAGCTGTGGCTTAGAACAGCAGATTTATCTCAGTTTATCTTCTTAAAAACTTTAGCCAACAAAATGTTATTCCTGTATCCTCACACAGGTGTGGCCCAACAGTCACACAAGAGTTTTAGTTTTTATCAATTTCCTGAATTGTACAGATACTTTATGAAGTACAATACAATATGATACAATATGAAATGTTGTTATGTACAATATGATACAATATGAAAGTACAGATACAATATGAAATTTTGTTACAACTTAAAGAACATAATTGTTTCTAGTTTTGGCACAAGGCCAGCAATTATCCTAGTGCATTACTGGTACTTTATTTTATCGACCTCGTAAGGATGAAAGGCAAAATTAACCTCAGTGGGATTTGAACTCAGATCATAAAGGGCCATAACTCTATGCTGCAAAGCATACGTCCGACCCTCTACCGATACTGCCAATCTACCAGAATTGTGATAATAATTGCTTCTATTTTTGGCACAAGGTCAGCAATTATCCCAGTGTATTACCGGTACTTTATTTTATCGACCCCGTAAGGATGAAAGGCAAAGTTAACCTCGGCGGGATTTGAACTCAGATCATAAAGGGGCGTAACTCTATACAACTTAAAGGACATAATGGAAATTATTTTGCACTCGTCAATCCTTGTCACGTTACTAAATACATACATTACTAAATATTATAAAATAAGAAAATGATAAACAATTGCATCACCTATGTGACTTTTGGGCCACCCACCCTGTATAATTCGAAATATTTATCAAGGGTTAAAATCTCTATGGCAACTAACAGTTTTTTTGTAGTGTTTCACTTGCTCAACTTTAAATTTGACGAGTTCAGTAAAAAGAGAAGATAATCTCCGA
The DNA here is from genome assembly GCA_964016885.1 of Eledone cirrhosa. NCBI lineage: Eukaryota > Metazoa > Mollusca > Cephalopoda > Octopoda > Eledonidae > Eledone > Eledone cirrhosa. The sequence goes on from OZ024755.1 coordinate 5,753,773, forward strand.
AGACAAATTCATATTTAAAGAAATGAACTGAATAATGAATTACACAGATATATTTCTGAATTGTTTGTCACATTGGATGGTGCCACTTAGAAACATATATATACACATATATACACGCATATATACACATATATACACGCATATATACATATATATATGCATGTATACACACATATGCACATATATATATACACATATATACACACATATGAACATATATATATACACATATATACACACATATGCACATATATATATACACATATATACACACATATATATACACACATATATATATACACACATATGCATACATATATACACACATAGACATATATATGCACATATACATACAAATATATACACACACAGACATATATATGCACATATACATACAAATATATACACACATACACGCATATACATGCATATATACACCTATACATGCATATATACACACACACACATATACACACACACACACACACATATATATATATATATATACATACACACGTGTGTGTGTTCGTGTCAATATTCTCAATAAAAAATTTGTTCTTCTTGTATGATTCACTCATGTTTCTATTAAAGCTACTATATATATAAATGCAGGTAAGATAAAACCAAGAATTACTAAGAATGAGATCTAGAACCATTAAACCTGAGATATATAGAACTACATAACTCTGAATATTATATAATGTCCGAGCCGCTGATTCACAGCAGTATTTCCTCTTCATTGAAACTAAAACACGTTTTTTTTTTCAGATTAATCTATGTTTGAGTCATTCAATGTCAGCTGTGTACCAACATTTTCTTTAACCCTTCTCAAAACTGTTTGAAATCGACCCTGGTTCTAAACCATTTGTTTTAACCCATTAACATTTAAACCGGCCATATCCGGCCAGAATTCTCTCACCTTTTTCTGTACAAACTGGCTGTAACTGGCCACTCATACTAATGTTAAGGTATTATTTTAAAAATAAATAATATCAAAATCTGATAGATTCGATATTATGTGAGATATTATGTAAGATAAATTGTTTACCACGAAAATACAATAGTATATACAGAGTAATGTGAATACTAAAAGGTTAAAGTGTTCAGACTTGCATTTAATCCTCCCATCATAATTTTCTGTAACAATGTTTTACTTTTACTATGTTATGACTCTATACTAGCGTAATAATTAAAACTTTAATTATATAACTCAATCTTAATTATAACTCAATCTTAATTATTAAAAAAAAATTAAAACAATTAAAAACTAATGAAATAAGCTAACGAAGGAGTTAATCTATTCTTGATAAAGAACCGTAATAGTTATTTTTTTTTTTAATATAAAATAATTTTATTCAAGAAGCCATTTATATCTATAATCAACTCGCGAACAGGTGATATAGAATTGTTTATAAAAGTATTGATTTCTGAAAATCGCTTCAGGCCTCACTCTTAAAGACGTTAGTGCCGGAAGTGAAACGAAATTATTAAGAGCAGCGGAATGGGTTTATCCAAAAACGACAGAAATAACAACGGCGACAGAAACAAAAACAATGTGTTTGTTTTTATAGAGTCCGAGTGTAGCGGAGAACGGTGGAAGAAAGGTTATATGAATAATGAATAAAAGCTACAGAAATAACCGGGTTTATTGTTTAGTTGAATATATGGCTGATAGATGCTGACAGATGCTAACAGAAACTAAATGTTTTGATATTGCCCCGTCGACTAAAAACGTCAAGTTTTCGTAATAAATCATTCATTATATGGCCAGAGAGATACACATGAAAGTCAATACACCAGGAACGTGTTAAATGATGTAGAGAAACAATGATTAAAGCTGTAAGGAAATTCTCGTTAAATAAAGCCAGAAATTTATTCTCCTAACATCGCTTATGGCGTTGAAAAAACACAAAAACAATAACAATATTCTCTCTTCTCCCATAAATGTTTAATAAGGATGGGTCTAACTAAGGTATCATGATATAAAAACACAATCATAAAGATACCCGAGACAGAAGAATGAGGGACAAGATGCTTTATTCTATATAGCAAAATGTTTTGTTGGTTTACAATTGTACGAAGTACGGTCTTCTCTGTGAAATAACTGTCAGTGGTTTACAAGTTATGAATTTGCATTCGTTTTTGATGTTTGGACGGATTAGATGAAGCCCGGAGCTTATTCAGGTTTCATGTGCGTTAAATGACTGGGAATTAATAAAAAGGGGCACCCCATATGGCTAACCCCCAGCTGTCTATGGTACTGGAAATACAAGATGGGGCGCCAAACCCTCATATGGTTAATCCTCAGCTGTCAATGCTACTGGAAATACAAGATGTGTTGACAAACCATCACATGGTTAACTTCCAGCTGTCGATGGTACTGGGAAGAAATTTGTTTGGACAATATCTCAAATTTTAGTTCTATTAGATATATTTATTTGCAGTGGGTTGACTGTTTTCCAGCCGAATTATGAGCAGTTTATATTGTCTCCACAGAACTGCTCTATTTCTGTAGCCTCAAAGTCTAAATCTCAATAACACAACCTTCCTGAGTCTAAATAAATACAATGTAGTGGACAGCTTATACTATTACCTAAAAGTGTATTGTAAAATGGCGAGTGTTTAGTTAGCTTGTTGTGTTTAGATTAAGTCAACTTGGCCTGTTTTTATGAAGTGGTGATCACATTGTGGTCACGTTTCTAATAATAGTTTTAACACGTGGAAAAAAATCTGTATTCTTTATATATAAAAATATAAAACGACCTTTCGTTTTGGACTAAAATAAATAAATAAATAATTCTTTAATTAATAGCAAAGTTCTATCTTTCGGAAAGAAACATGTAGATATAAAGACAAGATCTCACCAGATCAATAGATGTAACTACAGCTACTCTTGTATTGCAATAGGATGGGAAGTAATGAGAAATTTTCAGTAAATATCATCTTAGAGATACATCATGCCTTCGGACATTAGGAAACTAAACACACCTTCAACATTCTTGTTTGAGTAATCTAGGAAACTTAGCAGATATGTTTAAATATTGATTTCTTTTAAGTTGAAAAAAAAATGTTTTTCAGGGAGAGCATCTCTACAGTAGTATATACATAGCTCATACTTATTTATTGTTCCCAACTGGGAGATAAAGGCGTGGCTAAATAGAAAGCTACGTATTCAGACTAACTATTGTAATACTTTCCATCCGTGTTGTAGAAGTGGCTTACCTAGAAACTACTAATCCACTTTAGTACATTGTACAATCATCCTTACTTTCTACATGTCAAGATAAATGTAGAAAAATTATTGATCATATAAACTTAATACAATATTTCTTCTCGTTATGAATTACACCATGGGAAAAGAGCCGAGTCCATTCTTTCTCCGATACAATATAACTTTTAAAAGTCGATATTTTCAAAGTAGATATGTTCTATTCCGAATTTCTACGTCCATTTAAATAGGGGAGCTTCTATGATGTTTGTTTGTTTGTTGGTTGCTTTTTTTACTTCAGGACCAAAAGTTTTGAATAGAAAGCCTGACATAGAACTTTGAATTGTTCGTATATAAACATATGAGGTAAATATTAGTAAGCGGTAGAATTCATAATAATTTTGGTATGATTCACTCGTTGTCAAGTTGATAAATATTAAACTACTTTCCAAATTATTAATATATTTGTAGCCTCTACCCTTAATTCTCTAGATTCATGATATATTTTCCTGTCACTTTTAACGACACCGTTAATGTAAAGATGACAACGACTATTCATCATCATCATCATCATCATCGTTTAACGTCCATCTTCCACGCTAGCATGGGTTAGACGGTTTTGTTCCATTTGATGCGGGAGACCATGTCTCGCTCGCACGAAAGCGTCTTTGGAAGGTTTTTTACAGCTGGATGCCCTTCCTAAAACCAACCACATTTACAGTGTGGACTGGGAGCCTTTTTACCGTGTCTCCTACACGGCCACATTACAGTGTGGACTGTTGTGTCATCGACACAGTGGACGGAACGGGAGGAGTGTTGGGTAGGGTGTGGTGGTGAGGGTCCCATAACTCCTGATAGAGATGTAGGGGCGCCGTATTGACATACGGCGTTTCTTGGACATTTTAAGCCTGGCGGAGCCCATCCCTCTCCGGGCCATATATATATGAAAATGATGTCAACACAAACATATGCTACGTAAGGATTCAACCTTCAGCCAGTAGAGGTCACACACTCTGCCTCTGCTAGTCTACTTATGTTCAGTCTCTACACTACAGAGTTCTTTTCTCCTTGATCTATTCTTCGGAAACTCTTGCCAGCAGCACACACACACATATATAGATACATACACACACATATATATACACACACACATATATACATACACACACACACATATATACATACACACACACACACATATATAGATACATACACACACACATATATACACACACACACATATATATATATACACACATATATATATATACACACATATATATATATACACACATATATATATATACACACATATATATATATATACACACACACATATATATATACACACACACATATATACACACACACACATATATACACACACACACACACACATATATACATACACACACACATATATACACACACACACACACACACACACACACACACACACACACACACACACACACATTCAGTCATTGTGCTTTAGAAAGAAAAAACACTATATCAGCTCTCTAGTGAGCGGTGATAATTGAAAAGAACCACTACAAGATTGGCGAAGGAAGTCGACATCCCATCGACTTAGTCATCAGACTCTCTGTTCATGACAAATACCAGAAGAACATATAATTCTAAAGCCATTACCATTTTTACAGTAGTAGACATATATTAGTGAACGTAACGGGAGGTCAATTAAATGAGACAGTCGCTTTCGACTATGTCGCATGTGGATGTGTGTGTGTGTGTGTGTGTGTGTGTGTGTGTGTGTGTGTGTGTGTGTGTGTGTGTGTGTGTGTGTGTGTGATGTATATATACACACACACACACGTGTGTGAGTCTGTATATATTTGTGTGTGTCTGTGTATAGTAGAGATAAAGGGGAGAGAGAAAGAGAGCGAGAGAAAGAGGAAGAAAGATAAAGATGGAGAGAGGAGAATGAGAAAGAAAGAAAGAAAGAAAGAAAGAAAGAAAGAAAGAAAGAAAGAAAGAAAGAAAGAAAGAAAGAAAGAAAGAAAGAAAGAAAGAAAGAAAGAAAGAAAGAAAGAAAGAAAGAAAGAAAGAAAGAAAGAAAGAAAGAAAGAAAGAAAGAAAGAAAGAGAGTTGGAAGGGAATTGGGTTGTTTTCACTTCATTTAAAGAATTTATATTTAAGCCAGAAAGAAAACCAGTAAAATGTGAAGACAGTATAAAATGTGAACGGTTATGTTTATAATGAGAAGACAACAAGGCAATAAGTAGAAGTTTTGAAGGCGATATAAAATGTGAACGGTTATGTTTATAATGAGAAGACAACAAGGCAATAAGTGGAAGTTGTGAAGGCGATATAAAATGTGAACGGTTATGTTTATAATGAGAAGATAACGAGGTAATAAGTGGAAGTTTTGAAGGCGATATAAAATGTGAACGGTTATGTTTATAATGAGAAGATAACGAGGTAATAAGTGGAAGTTGTGAAGGCGATATAAAATGTGAACGGTTATGTTTATAATGAGAAGACAACGAAGTAATAAGTGGAAGTTGTGTAACGCCAAGTAATTCTAAATCTTGCTTATTTTTCTGTCGAAAAACACAAGAAACAGGTTGATAAACTAACTATATTCCCCACCTTTTATAAATGGACCTCCAGCAGTTTAGGCGATGGTAGGTACCAGTTGCTCACTTAAGAGGACAGCCTGCTGTTCAAGTTTACGTTTATGTCGCTGAGTATTCCATAGACACGTGTCTCCTTAAGATAATCCTCAGGCTGGGGATTAAAAGAATTACTCAAGAGTGTGTGTGTAACAAAGCTGGCCTTTTGAATTACTGGTACAATTCGCTGCCCCACCAGGAATGTAGTGCAGCGCTCTACCAATTAACAATTCGCCACCCCACCAGGAATGTAGTGTGGCGCTCTACCGACTGCCAATTCGCCGCTCCGCCCGGAATGTACTATGGCGCTCTACCGACTGTCAATTCGACGCATAAATAAAGTGAGCTAAGTTACGCCAGTATTCAAAACAGCTACAGTAACTTGGCAGTAAGACAGTTTATCTTTAAGAGCGGTGTCTCTATTCGATGGCTCAAGTGAAAACAAGATGACACTGGAGAAAAGCAAGATTTTATTGAAAAACTATTAACGCTCTTATAATAGAATATTACTTGGATGGTTCTACTAGGAAAACTTCAATGTCCTCATACAATTATATGTTCTTGTTCTTGCTTGATGAGACTGGAGTCATCTTAGGTTAGTGATCCAGAAGGCTTAGTGGTTAGAGCATTGGGCTTGCAATCGGAAGGTTGCGAGCTCAATTCTCGGACCGGGCGATGTGTTGTTTCCTTGAGCAAGACACTTTATTTCACGTTGCTCCAGTTTACTCAGCTGTAGAAATGAGATGATATGACTGGAGTACCTATCATTAAATTACCCAAGACACCTCCAACGAGATATACCTCGGAGGAGGCCAGACAACAGACAATGATCCAGAGGCATTGTCATACGGTGAGCCAACCAGCTCTACCATTGCTCTCGGTCTCGTATCAGCCCCTTCTGCATCCTCCAACAATTAAACAAGTATATTTTTATTTTTGGTTTCATATTTGTTTCCTTTACCATGTTAGAACACATAACGTGAGATAATTCAATACATCGTATTTACTCATGTATTGGAACTGTCAGTTTTGTAGAGTTATTTTCCAGTTGACCTCTATCTAGCATTTAATCAACCTTAGAAGAAAACACGACCCGAAAATAAATACTACTTTCGTAAAGTAAAAAACCATTCTGACGGCTATAAATATTACATAAGCACCAATAAGAACATGTATACCACGAAAATTGTATTCAGTTTCGCTATTAAGGATTATTTTTCAAGAGAAAAAAAATGGTTGAACGACTTAAAGGAAACTCGTAAATTGTGAAAAGAATATAAAAAGTCATTGGCTGCTCATAGAATCGGGATATAATATATAGTATTTGTAAAATGCAATGAAATTGTTAATCTTAAATATAGTTCTGCCGTTAAACTTTAGTGAAAAATTGCCACATTTACAATAGTGTTTCTTCATACATATTTACATACATAGTTGCATGCATACTTATATGCATACACATTTGCATGCATACATATGTACATACATTTACACATATACACATACATACATACTCATACATACGCACACATGCAGTTACGTGTATACCTACGTACATACATTTACACATATACACATACATACATACATACAGAGTTACATGTATACCTACATACACACACACACACACACACACACAGAGTTGCATGTATACCCCCCCCCACACACACACACAGATAGATAGATAGATACAGCCACAACCAATTTAGAAAGAATAAAGTTAAATTATCATTATTGTTTTCCTACTCTTTGTACACATACCATAATTACAATGTACGTTAGTTTATATCATTTGTTTTTAACATCAAAATGAGTAGTTGTAAAAAGACGGTTGAAATTGCTCAAGAGATTTACGAGAAAAAAGACATACTTTAACTATGGTTAAGAATGATTAAAAAACAACAAATATACCTTCCTTCAGATTATATTCAGTTACATACAAAATTGAAATTTTACATTCACCAACTTAGATATAACAATAAATAAAACCATGAGAGAACAATATTTAAATGGAAGTTAAATGGTGGTAGATATATTTGATAAAATAGTGAAAATCTGTTCTAAAATTGTGTTTGCATGTTTGTGTGTGTAGCAGAAGGTCTATCGTACTTTGGCCATGAGGCAATAAGGAATTTATATAATTTATATATGTTAAATATGGTCTAAATGGGCTGAAGCCCTGGATCTCGATGCAGAGGCGCACATCCTGTTTATATATATATACACACTTAAGGTAAATATTGATACAAGGGAACGGGCGAAGGATTAAAAAATACCCGCTTTGTCCGTTCCCTTGTCGATTCAATTTGGATTGCCGCGGGAACATAACCTTATTATGAAAGAAGCTGTCTGATGATGTCACAGCACTGGGTACACCGAAGCGTGTGGCCACTGTCGTCATTGAAATATGTATCACAGCATTATCATTAAAGGACTTTAACATCTGAAATTACTTCTCATTTTCTTATTCTCTCTCTCTCTCTCTATTATATATATATATATATATATATATATATATATATATTTGTGAGTGTGTGTATGCAAAACGTAAACAGAAATAAAAGGAAAGGACACAGTACAACGAAGAAATATATTAGTTTCAGGCTTGACATAGAAGGAAAATAGAAAATAGTATTAAAAATTAAAGAAACAGAAAGATAGAGAAAGTGTGTGTGTGTGTGTGTGTGTGTGTGTGTGTGTGTGTGTGTGTGTGTGTGTGTGTGTGTGTGTGTGTGTGTGTGTGTGTGTGTGTGTGTGTGTGTGTGTGTGTACACACATTTATATATATATATATATATATAAAAGAAATCAGGTTTCTTGTATCCCACATGCGTAAAAATATAGAAAAAAGAAGTAAGGACTCCAATTGCATTTTCAAGTTGTTTTCCTATATATTGTTTCTACTTTAGGCACAAGGCCAGCAATTACCCAGTGCATTACTGGTACTTTATTTTATCGACCCCGTAAGGATGAAAGGCAAAGTCAACCAATATATAGGAAAACCCCTGTTTTCCTATATATTGCCATGAAACACGGCATGTCTGTCAAAATGTAAAATACTATAGTTGTTAGTTGTTATTAAATACATTTCTGTTGCTATGGGTGTCAGTTCTTCATTAGAGGTTGGCATGGAACGATTCGAGAATCCCAGTATTGTTCTGTTAGGCATATATTTATACATTCATGCCAAAAAAAAAATGTTCTCTAGTTCAGGGTTCTCAATTGCTTTAATCCAGCCCTGTTTTAGAAGTTGGCATCAGATCAAAGCTGGAATAGGCTACCCTTCATTTATCTTTAATTTTCATAAAGTTTCCGGCAAGCAGGTGCTTGGGTCCTCAAACATTCTCAAAACCAGTTCCCAAATTGGGTTCTACAAAGGAGTGTCTGGGGTTCAATAAAAAAAAAAAGGGTAGAAGAGTATATTTATATTACGACCATATAACAGTATTAGACTTTGGGGTTCCCCTAAAAGTTTCTAAACCAAAAAAAGGGTTCTACGTTTCAAAGAGTTTCAGAAACCCTGTTCTAACGTAAGACGAAGATTTGATCCGACTAGTTTTATTCCACAGATGTGAGAATTCACCAGAGGGAAAGTGTTTATTAATATGTAAGCCAGTTTGAGAATGAAACAGTTCTGTTGAATAATGATAGAACCATGACAGCCTGATATTAATTGCTATGATACCAAACAGTGTGGTCTAATTTCACGCCAACCAAACTAAATATATATTCATTAAACACATAGATGGGAATCTGTTTAAATAATTAATGTATGACAATCAATCTTAAAGACACATATATCGAGACAGGCAAATGGTAATATATAATATACACCTATATAAACCTACTTTATAGGTATCATGTATATATATATATAAAGTCATTTAAATTAAAGGGGAGAAGAGGTAACACTTTCGTTATATATATATATATATATATATATATATATATATATGTGTGTGTGTGTGTGTGTGTGTGTGTGTGTGTGTGTGTGTGAGTGTGTGTGTGTGTGTGTGTGTGTGTGTTATTATAGGTGGGGGTGCATGCATTAAGGTGCTCTAGTGCAGCGACTGCCAAATAGAAGGTAAAGTACCGACAAAAGAAAATAGTATATCATACGCTGGAGTATATATTCTTGATTGCTTATACACCTTGAGGGAGAATAACAGGTACGGAACGTATAGAATTAATTATTCGTGTACATTTATAAAATTGTGATGATTATTTCTGCGATGACATCAGGTGAAGATTGTTTTAATCTTTGACATTGAAAGGTGTTTTATCGCAAGTTATTACAACACAGTTGAAGATTTGTAAAGTTTGTTTAGTAAGTGATAATGTTACAAGAACTGCTTCATTTTTAATATAAACATCGAGGATGTATCAATCGTGAGGTGTTTTTTTTTTTTAGACGTCTAGACAACTAAGCTCTCCGTAATCTCTTGAAGATGCTACTTTCATTGGTAATCATGTAACAGAATAGAAATATATATATACATGGAAACATATACACACGTACACACACACACAAACATAAACACACACACACACAAAAAACAAACACACATACACACACAAAAACATAAACACACACACACATATATATATATATATATATACACACACGTTTTGTTTTTGATTCTCCATATTTTGTATATATATGAAACCGATATACATTTATGAAACAAACAAGCACACACACACATTGTATATATATATATATATATATATATATATTTGTTGTATATATATATATACATTCACACACACACACACACACACATATATATATATATATATATATATACAAGAACAATCGAAGCTTTGGCTGTGGCCAAGCAAAGTCGACCTACAATAAGGAATGAGTAGCAAAGCACTCAATAAGGGTAGGAGGTCCTTAGAGTAATAACATTACGTTTAAATAGCTTGACAAATTGAAAATTGCGGTAGGCAAAACCCAACCATCCAATACCAAAACAACGAAAGAACTAATCAGGTTAATATATATATATATATATATATATATATATATATATATATATATATATATATATATATAACATTGATCTACCTGCGACAGTAGTAGGAAATACTTGCTCAGGTTCCCAGGTGAGATCAGGGTTGGAACCATTGCTCAAAATTCCAGGCAGTGATATCCAAACTGACAATCAGTGATTTTCTTAACCATACAACCATAACCCATTCGTCAGCAAAAGTATTGATGTTAAGTCACAAAGACTGGGTAATTTGTAATTTGCTAAGTGGAGTACGTAGTTGACTACGTATTTTAGAGAATTAGTCAAATATCTATTGAATAGCTGATCAATTGATTCGAAGAAAATTGCCTTAATTTGGGCATGGATTTCCGAATCCCATGATAACTAGCAATATATTCGAAGTTAGTGATTTTCCGTACATAATTTACTGTGTCAGCATGTGTTTATGGGAAAACCATGACAAACTAAGCATGGAGAAAAACTCAGGTTTATTTAAATTATTCAAAATCGATTTGTATCCAAAGTAGCGTAATTATGCATAACCTTCAGTATTTTATGTAATAAGGTATATCTGAAGAACACTTGGTTTAGTAAAAAGATTTTTAAAAAAAAATTGTTTAAAAGATACAAAAATACACTGATATATTCCATTTAAAACATGCGCCATCAATAAAGAGAATTCAACTAAGAATTATCTCCAAGTCAATATAATGTGACAGAAAAATCTCAATTTCGCAAAACCAGTTTGGAAGATATTACGCATATATCAACAATGGCTTTAGAGGAGAAAAATTATGCATTATATTATAGTTTCTAAAAGGTTCAAAGTAAGGTATAATTCACCGAATATAATCACACGGAGAACACATCGCAGTAAAAGAAATATGCATTATTTGAAAATGTAAGATTTTATTTCTGCGTGTCGTTTCAAACGATTCGCTTACTTTACACAACAATTCTGAACAATAGATGCACCGAGGAATCGGCTCAAGCATCGCCGTATAACCAAATACTTTTTGATTCTGTCATTGTGAATGGCTCCTTGAGTGTCTTGTGTAACCTCAGGTGCATCAATGGCTCCTTGAGTGTCTTGTGTAACCTCAGGTGCATCAATGGCTCCTTGAGTGTCTTGTGTAACCTCAGGTGCATCAATGGCTCCTAGAGTGTCTTGTGTAACCTCAGGTGCATCAATGGCTCCTTGAGTGTCTTGTGTAACCTCAGGTGCATCAATGGCTCTTAGAGTGTCTTGTGTAACCTCAGGTGCATCAATGGCTCCTAGAGTGTCTTGTGTAACCTCAGGTGCATCAATGGCTCCTAGAGTGTCTTGTGTAACCTCAGGTGCATCAATGGCTCCTAGAGTGTCTTGTGTAACCTCAGGTGCATCAATGGCTCCTAGAGTGTCTTGTGTAACCTCAGGTGCATCAATGGCTCCTAGAGTGTCTTGTGTAACCTCAGGTGCATCAATGGCTCCTTGAGTGTCTTGTGTAACCTCAGGTGCATCAATGGCTCCTTGAGTGTCTTGTGTAACCTCAGGTGCATCAATGGCTCCTTGAGTGTCTTGTGTAACCTCAGGTGCATCAATGGCTCCTTGAGTGTCTTGTGTAACCTCAGCTGCATCAATGGCTCCTTGAGTGTCTTGTGTAACCTCAGCTGCATCAATGGCTCCTTGAGTGTCTTGTGTAACCTCAGCTGCATCAATGGCTCCTTGAGTGTCTTGTGTAACCTCAGCTGCATCAATGGCTCCTTGAGTGTCTTGTGTAACCTCAGCTGCATCAATGGCTCCTTGAGTGTCTTGTGTAACCTCAGGTGCATCAATGGCTCCTTGAGTGTCTTGTGTAACCTCAGCTGCATCAATGGCTCCTTGAGTATCTTGTGTAACCTCAGCTGCATCAATGGCTCCTTGAGTATCTTGTGTAACCTCAGCTGCATCAATGGCTCCTTGAGTGTCTTGTGTAACCTCAGGTGCATCAATGGCTCCTTGAGTGTCTTGTGTAACCTCAGGTGCATCAATGGCTCCTTGAGTGTCTTGTGTAACCTCAGGTGCATCAATGGCACCTTGAGGGTCTTGTGTAACCTCAGGTGCATCAATGGCTCCTTGAGTGTCTTGTGTAACCTCAGGTGCATCAATGGCTCCTTGAGTGTCTTGTGTAACCTCAGCTGCATCAATGGCTCCTTGAGTGTCTTGTGTAACCTCAGGTGCATCAATGGCTCCTTGAGTATCTTGTGTAACCTCAGGTGCATCAATGGCTCCTTGAGTGTCTTGTGTAACCTCAGGTGCATCAATGGCTCCTTGAGTGTCTTGTGTAACCTCAGGTGCATCAATGGCTCCTTGAGTATCTTGTGTAACCTCAGCTGCATCAATGGCTCCTTGAGTGTCTTGTGTAACCTCAGGTGCATCAATGGCTCCTTGAGTGTCTTGTGTAACCTCAGGTGCATCAATGACTCCTAGAGTGTCTTGTGTAACCTCAGGTGCATCAATGGCTCCTAGAGTGTCTTGTGTAACCTCAGGTGCATCAATGGCTCCTAGAGTGTCTTGTGTAACCTCAGCTGCATCAATGGCTCCTTGAGTGTCTTGTGTAACCTCAGGTGCATCAATGGCTCCTTGAGTGTCTTGTGTAACCTCAGGTGCATCAATGACTTGTGATTGAAACATGGTGGACGGAAACTACAGATTCCCAGTGTGTGGGGTGGTGTGTATGTGTGTGATGTGTGTGGTGTCATGTGTGTGTATGGTGTGTATGTGTGTGGTCTGTGTGTGTGGTGTGTGTGATGTGGTGTATGGTGTGTGGTGTGTATGTGTGTATGTGTGTGGTGTGTACGTGTGGTGTGTGTGGTGTGTATGGTGTATATGTGTGTGGTCTGTGTGTGGTGTGTGTGATGTGGTGTATGGTGTGTGTGATGTGGTGTATGGTGTGTATGTGTGTGGTGTGGTGTGTGTGTGATGTGGTGTGTATGTGTGTGGTGTGTATGGTGTGTATGTGTGTGGTGTGTATGTGTGGTGTGTATGTGTGCGTGTTGTGTATGCGTGTGGTGTGTAATATACCGTTTTGACAAGACAGATAGATCGATAAAAAAGTAACACTAAAGAAATAAAAGAGTAACTAGAAGGTTCTAATTTACATAAATATACATAAATATTGGTGGTGGGGGGAGGGTGTTAACATTTTAAAACAAGCAATGAAAATAACTTAAAACATAAATGAAAAGAAATTTCGGAAAAATATAGAAAATGCAGCATGCAAGTAGATCTGGTCTTTAAATCAACTGAAAAAAACAATGCATATAGAGGAACGATCGACTTTCGTCAAATCGGACCGAGGAAACAATGTTTCCATTGGTCTTTCCAATTGCTAATACTATCTATTGGTCGCAACTCCAGGTAGAAGGAGCAACGTGAAATAAAATGTCTTGCTCAAGGACATAACGCATCGCCGGTCCGGGAATCGAGCTCACAACCTCAAGATTGCGAATCCAATTCTCTAACCACTCAGCCACATGCCTTCTCACAACGCATATACTCTGGCCTTATTAGATCTCTTCAGCGAAGCATATTCAACTCATTTGCATTGGCATTGGTTGTGTATATTAATCAACTGAAAACAATCACGTGCGAATAAGACCAACAAAATCAGATAACATTTAAACATGGAACAATGATAACATTTAGACATGGAAAGTTAAAATGTTATCACTAAAAGGGGTTGACATCATATTGATGTCACCACAAAGGTAATGGCGTTCGTTATTTGGGGTTTTATTTATATAAATATATTTTATTGGAAGGAATTCTGACGATAAAGGTTTTGACATTTGGTAAAGACGGCTAGAAAAAGATGGGAGAGAGAGAACGAGACAAATATGTGCAGAGAGAGGGATAGAGAGAGAGAGAGAGAGAGAGATAAAGTTAGAGAGAGATATATAGCTAGAGAGACAGAGACAGCTAGCTAGCTAGAGAGAGATAGAGACAGAGAGAGAAAGAGAGAGACAGAGAGGAAGCTATAGAGAAAGAGAGATAGAGATAGTGTTAACTAAAGGGATCACTGTAGTAGTTGACAGCAATACATTTTTAAAGAAACAAACACACAGAACAGTTATAAAACAGTTATAAAACAGTTATAAAACGACACTAAAACTGACGATTTAAGTAATTGTTGTACAAGTCTAAAAAACAGAAAACACAAAGAAACGTATATTTCTGTGGCAGTAAAATGAATTACATTTCTATCAGTTTTACATGGAAGTAATTCAATCAATCCTTACACAAAAAGGCACTTGATTGTCACCATTACCTGATTGTCTTTTATCCAGTTCCTGTTATATTTATGACAGTTGGACAGGTAAACCTTTAGGTAATACGACCCTACATTTCTGACAAAAACATGCAATTCTTATAAAACGTACAAATATAAATAGTGCATATATATATATATATATATATATATATATATATATATATATATATATACAGGTTGTCCCCGAAAATAAATACACACTTCAACAGCAGATAACTCAAATGTGTATACATTTTTGGGAACACCCTGTATATATAAATATATATATATATATTTATATAATAAAAATAAAGTTTCACTTACATGTATTTATTGTGTAGAGACCTGTTACGCGTTTCGCAGATGATTGGCACAAGGTCACCCAGGGAGGTGTAGAGCTGCTCGTCAGACTGATGATTAAAAAAATATTATAATATAATATAATATATTATATACATTGGCGGACTGGGTCTAAAAATATTGGTTGCCAGGAGATGAAGGGAGCCAACCTACATGAATTAAGATGAGGGATTTATGGTTTGTATCGCATCACAAACCCTCCATCCAAATTCTACTTTTGAAAAGCATAAGAACTGTGAAACCGGTAAAGGAAACAAATAAATATTCTTAAAAAGACTCTAGTTACATTTTCGATTTGTTTTCTGTATATATATATAAATTGTTTGTTAAAATAATCAAATTAAATTAATTCAACAGTTAAACACACAGGAATAATAAGGTTGTTACCAAAGAGCTAGATAATTGACAAGTCGACCCTAAATATGACTAATAGCTCTAGGGAAGCCATGGAAAGCCACATCTTTTAAACTGTGTGGTATTATAACAATTTAAGCTATTTTGCAAAGACAAATTCATAATATATGACACACGCGCCCCCGTGTGCGTGCTTCACAAGTATTTTGGAGAGAAAAACTAGACCCTTGTGTCACATATGTAGGGTCACAGTTAATACATATTCTGTTTTCTACATTGAATTCTATTGGTCCCGTGTGTAAAACCATATTTACACACACACACACATATATATAACCATTTTGGCTAACAATTCTCAGTAAATTGTGTGTATGTGTTAATGTATGTTGGTATATATATATATCTATATATATATATATCTAAATATATATATATATATATCTATATATATATATATAAATATATATATATATATATATATATATATAATATATATAAATATATAATATATATAAATATATGTATATATATACACAATATAGTGACAATTGTTAAACCAGAATGGAAACCCAGACAATAAATGTTGAATAGACATTCTAAAAGCGCCGTTGGCAATATGTCTACTCTAATGAGTATGTAACTTCACAATATGATTCTGCCCATACATGGTTGCTGTGACAAGGTGTGTGTGAGATTTATCGCCTAATTAGAAGCAATATAATTAACTGTAAAATAAAAAATAAATCATCTTCCTCCAATACCACGATTGAGATGGCAGCTCTACAATCGAATCTGCACCTGAATGACTATAAAAAAAGCTTCGAGTGAATCGCAATATTTCTCTAAGATGTTGATATTGAAATAGAAATATAATTGTTTCTTCTTGAGGCACAATGCTAGACATTTGAAAGGGAGAGGCGAGTCGATTAAATCATCCTCACTGCATTACTGGTGCTTTATTTTATTATCGACTCCGTGAGAATGAAAGGCAAATCTAACCTCAGCGGGATTTGAGCTCAGACCGCAAAGGGCCGCAACTCCATGTTGCAAAGCATGGTATCCGGCGCTCTACCAATTACTGTCAATCCACCGCCCTGATAATAATAATTTCTACTTTTGGCACAAGGCCAGAAATTATCCAGTGTATTACTGGTATGTTATTTTATCGACCCCGTAAGGATGAAAGGCAAAGTTAACCTTGGCGGGATTTGAACTCAGACCACAAAGGGCCGTAACTCTTTGCTGCAAATCATGGCGTCCGATGCCCCACCGATATTGCCAATCCACCGCCCTTATAATAATAATGATGATTTCTGATATAGACAAGGCCAGCAATCGACTCCGTAAGGATGAAAGGCAAAGCTGACCTCAGCGAGATTTGCTGCAAGGCACGGTGTCTGACACCCTTACCGGCAAAATAACCTGGGGTCTATTTTACTGGGACCGGCAAAATAGCCTCTTCCTATAATATTTGATAACTATAATAGTTGAAAAACTCAGAAATGTCTCTGTCCACTTACTTCCGACTCGTCGAGTACTTTAACCCATTTATTTAACCAATTGGCAGTATTGGTAGATAGTCGGACGCCATGCTTTGCAGCATAGAGTTACGGCCCTTTATGATCTGAGTTCAAATCCCGCCAAAGTTAACTTTGCCTTTCATCCTTACGGGGTCGATAAAATAAAGCACCAGTAATGTAATGGGATAATTGCTGGCCTTGTGCCAAAAGTAGAAACTATTATTTATAGTTAATTATAAACTATAGATAGCTGCGTTGTGGTGACTATATTTTCGAATTTCAAACATAAAAATGTAATTCTTAAGAGATACGAGTCTTAATGAAAATACAAACTACGAACAAGAAAAACAAAAAAAACGAAACAAAGAAACTTGAAATACTTGAATCAATAAAAAAGAAAGACAAGAAAAATGTTGAAACTCTAAACATGGAGAAGATGAATTATGAAGATAAAACTAGAGAAAGAGAAACAAGAAAAATAAATAAGAGAACAGAAGAAAATTAAAGCTCAGCATATTTACAAAATATTGACGAAAGAGAAAGCTGAACGAAATCTCCATGACCGAAAATATGAATACTAGTGAATATGAGAAAGATTTAAATGTAGAAAATTATAAAGCTAAACATACTGAATATGACAATAATCTGAGAATGGAAATATTTAAAGATTCAAAATCGATAGATCGACTTTATAGACCGTCAAAATACGCTGTTTCTATACTACACCGCACCACACTACACTACACTACACCACACCACACCACAACATAAAACGTATTGATAAAATAGCAAGAACTATGTGATACATAAACTGGGCCATCAAGAACATATTGAAAACAGATGCGAACATCAATATCACCTGGATAAATAAACTAATCTAATGTATAATATAGGAATATTTAAACCTAACTAAACAACATGGAAAACAAACAGAGAAGAAGAAGAGGAGGAAGAAAATTTAAAAAAAGATATTTCAATCGTTAATATATAGTTTTTAAATGGACAAATATTACAGAAATCGAGAGTCGATCGACTTTCGTCAAATCGGACCGAGGAAACAATGTTTCCGTTGGTCTTTCCAATTGTTAATACTATCGATTGGTCGCAACTCCAGGTAGAAGGACATAACGCATTGCCTGGTCCAGGAATCGAACTCACAACCTCAAGATTGCGAATCCAGTTTTCTAACCAATCAGCCACACGTCTGGACGTTACAGAAATGCAACACAGAAATAAAGGAATATATCCAGAATCGATAAGAAGCGAAAATATTAGGCCCTCTATTTTAAATCGCAAAGAATCTGGTTATAAAAAGTGACAATATTTTTTCGATCGAAACAAACAGCTTGTCTCCAATTATAAAGGATCAAAGATGAGGTAAGTATTGAAAATAATATGACTGTCAACGATCAGAGAAGTCAAAATTTTAGGAGACGAATAACAAATATAGACAGCCGATCTCTCTCTCTTATATATATATATATATATATATATATACAATATATTAATAAATGGAAACTATATTTATAAAACCATATTTATTTTATTATATATATTTCAAGGCAACCAAGGCAAATTATGGTGCGCTTTCATCAGATAAAATACAGATTTGTTTTATAAATATTGACATACTCGGAAAAAAGACAACCTTAACGGTTGGAGCTTCCTGGATAGTGGATATAATATTTTATTGAGGGTAATACAAAGTTATGAGTGAGTATGCAAATGAGTGTCCGAAAAGTTGAAAAGATAATGGTTTATTTAAATTAAACTGTTGGAAGAAGATGATATGTAAGGGAGAGAGAGAAAAAAAAGAAAAGGAAGGAGAAAGAGAGAAGAGGAAAGAAAGAACGATTATACATAGTGATAGTGAAGAAAGTCGGAGTGAATGAAGAAATAAGTTTTAATGGGAAAATATACATAGCGTAAATATACCTAAGTGAAAGAAGAAATAAGATTAACGTGGAAGAATAATATTTAGAATGTAGGGTTCATTACGTTGTGATTATAATATTTATAATGATAGGTTGAAAAATTAGATTAAAATTAAAAATTAAAAATTAAAAATTAAAAATTAAAAATTAAAAATTAAAAATCAAAATTAAAGATTAAAATTTGCCTTAATATTAAAGATTTAATTTAATATTAATATTAAAAATTAAAATAGAAGTATTTATATTATATTAAGATGTATTAGTAATAATATATTGGTTTAGATGTGTATGTTATGGATTATAAATTATTTAAATAAATATATAGTATTTTACATTAGAGAAAATCTAGTATAGTTTATTTTATTAAAGTAAGTTTGGCAAAATTATTTTTATTAATAGTTGTAAGTCAAAACTTAAACATCCAAACAATTCTAAATTTATGAAAATTTACAAGAGTTTGCAAAGGAATAACTACTTAATTATATTATAAAAACAGTAAGTATAAAGGAAGTTAGAAGTGATTTTTAAGAACTCAAATGACTCCCAGGATATATAAAAAAAACTTTTAAAAAAAAAAAAATTTTTTTTATTTTTTACGAGAAGTCATAAATGTTATAAAGTTAAAAAAATTTATCTTAAGAATATAATTAAAACATAAACCATATGTTATTTTATAAGAAGTCATAAATTTATCTTAAGAATATAATTAAAACATAAACCATATGTTATTTTATAAGAAGTCATAAATTTATCTTAAGAATATAATTAAAACAAACCATAGGTTATTTTATAAGAAGTCATACTTGTTATAAAGTTTTTAAAAAATTTATCTTAAGAATATAGTTAAAACATAAACCATAGGTTATTCCACACATATATATAAAAACCTATATATAAAAACCATATGTTATTCCAGATATATATAAATATTTGGATAGGTATATTAAAAATGTTTGAAGATATAAAATATTGGAAGATATGAAAATAATGGTTTTTCTATATCTTTCAAAGGAACTTTCAAAGAATGTTCTAAATTTTTAAGCTTGTTGAATCCCAACAAATTAAATATAATCTCTCAATATATATATAAATTACTGACCTTCCCTGTTTATGGTTTAAAATATACATAACTATAAATATTATCCTTAATATTATATATATATATATATATATATAGATATAGATATATAGATTTTGAGTTTATGTTGGTTGTATACCAACACCTCAGTATGCAGGCTGGAGCACTCGACGAAGTGCGCAGGTTGGTTTGGTTACTCCGGAGTAGTGCAAAATAAAGTTAAATAAAAGTCAAATGATTAAAATTTAGCTTCGTTTATTAATGCTATATATATCTCAGTGACAGCCATCTTTGGCTGTGACCTCTTCAGGCAGTTTGAATTAGTATGGTATAGACAAGTACATATGTTGTTTAGGTGTATGATATTGTCAATACTCTGATATGCCCAGTTCCTTGTTGGGTTGTTAATTCACTGGGGAACTGGAGTCATATGACTCCAGTTCCCCAGATGCAATTTGGGTGTACGGAGGGTTAAGGTGTGTA
>OZ024755.1:5787110-5797110 GCA_964016885.1 Eledone cirrhosa
ATTAAATCCGGCCCTGATTGTATTACTAAAATATATCACTTTAGGTTCTGAATTTAAAACACATTGGGGTAGATATTTGTATTTATACAAGTATATTCAAGAGATCAATAAAAATGTACGAATAAAGTACTAACTATGATTTATCAACAACACACATACAAGTTTATACTCTTCTGGTATTGTTTAAAAACATCTTATTACATCAATAAAAACGGGGTGGTCTTTGGATTGGCCTAGAGATTCTTCCTGACTAATCATGAATAAATTCCTAACGGACTCTCATTTAAATTCAGTGAGGACTCATTGAATAAGCACATCGCTTTCATCTCTAATCTTGCACAAATTGAACACTGACATTGAAAGTGAGAAACTAGATAAATGTATTAACGATACAATCAACTCATTCGCATTGTTGGTGTTAAACATATATGCATATCAATGCACTTGTGGATGTTACACACACACACACATACACACACACATATATGAGTCTGGAAACGCCAAGAGCTTAACCGTCGGAATCCCGACTCTTTCATATATATATATATATATACACACCCGCCCATATATATATACACATACATACACACATATTTATGTGTGCGTGTATATATATATATGTGTGTGCCGGGTTCAATCGGGGGTAACCCACAGTTAGAGTATAAACAATAAGTTTAGTATAGAATTGTCTCCTACAATCCGAGAACTGTTTCATTCAAAAGAAATGACCAGGAAGGCTTTCCTGGTGATTTCTTTTGAATGTAACAGTTCTAGTCTTGTAGAAGCCAATTCTATGTTAAACTTGATATCTATATTATATCTGTATTTTTGACCGTTGGTCAGTCAATGGTAAACATTGAGGACCGAATGAATTAACTATGGAGATATAGAAGATAGAAGGGAAAACCAACCAAACAGTGAGTGTGTTCTGTTATTATTTCTGGCAATATTATTACAACAATATGACCCTCCCCAAGTATAACAATATACATATATATATATATATATTTCGTTTCTGAATTTGTTTAGCAAGATTCTTTATCTGAAAACGTGTGTTGAAACCGATATTGTTATACTTTGGGAGGGTCATGTTGCCAATAAGAAACACACGTACCAGTTGCTTTCACTTCAATTTATTATAAAGAAAAGAATCCCCAGTCACTGAAGAGGTCACAGAATATGTGACGAAAGAACTTTGACAATATATAAACAATCATCTGGTCGTGGAACCAACCAACCGGAAATTTATAAATTCCTAAATTTATAAATTTATTATAATAAATTGAAGTGAAGCAACTGGGTCGTGTGTTTCTTATTGGCAACATGACCCTCCCAAAGTATAACAATATATATATATATATGAGCGGAGGCGTCTATGTGTGTATATAACCGTATATAAGACTTTACTTAAACAGTATATCATGTGCTTTGTGTGTGCTGGAAATAGTCGAACTGGTATTTGGTAAAACAGTATCGGCGATAGATGATACATTCAAAAGTCTGTTGAAGGGAGATTGATGGGATTCGGAATAATGTTACATTTCCCCCTACACCCACGCTCTATCTCAATAGAGAGAGAGAGAGAGAGAGAGAGAGAGAGAGAGAGAGAGAGGGGGGGGGGGCAGATAGATAGGTGGATAGTTAGGGGTATCGACAGATAAATGTATGGATATGTAGGTGGAGAGAATGATGACTAAACAGATAGATAGATAGATAGATAGATAGATAGATAGACAAATAGATAGATAGATAGATAGACAAATAGATAGATAGATAGATAGATAGATAGATAGATAGATAGATAGATGGATGGATTAAAGGGGATCTGGAATAGTTTCGCACACGACTAGCAAGGTTGCTTTCCAGTTCTGTTAACAGAATATCAGATAACATGTTTACACGAAGAAACAAAAAATACTTTGATAGAATAGAAAGAAAAGATACACTGATAGAAGAGCAAATAGTTAGATGAAGGGAGAGATAGACTGCGAGACGGATGGAATATCTCAAAAATGTCAGTCAGAATATAATAATTAAAGTGTCAGCATTTTGTAAGGAGGAGCAAATAAAAGTACAAAGACTGAAACAAAAACAGTAGAAGGTTTAGTGAGTGCTATTATACTTATTATAGATAGAAAACAGACATTTTAGTTAAGTAAAATTATCGTTGATTTGCCATGTGGGGAAAGGAAACAATTCCTTGACTTGATAATTACGAAGCGAAATCCTTAACCATTAGAAAGTCGAATTTGCGAATGAATCGTGCAGATTAATATGTTAATAACTGCTGAATATAAAAGCTTTATATATATATATATATATATAACGAAGGAAATGTGGTAAGGAACCAGGTGGACCGTAACGCACCAAAGTACTCAATACTTGGCGTAGTAGAGTGGGTAATAGGAACCAGAAAGACCCCGACGGCTGAGCTCAAGCCGTTTCGACGGCTAATTCTGGACTAATTCCAGAATTGGCCGTCGAAACGGCTTGAGCTCAGCCGTCGGGGTCTTACTGGTTCCTATATATATATATATATATATATATATATATATATATATATATATATATATATATATATATATATATAACAGTTTAAAGTTTAAGCAAAGAATCGCTGCTTTCACCCTTAACGGGATTTTCTGAAACTATTAATAAATATTTGCTCTAGGGTTCTTATATATTTGATATATATTTATCCTTATCGAGCCGTCTTTGGATTTTAGTCTTCGCATTTATTATTATTACTCCTACACACACACATATATATATATATATATATATATATATATATATATATACACACACAAGACCCAGCAAAGGGTGAAGGCACTCAGCAGAGTCAACGGCCATCCAAATAGTATTTTTTTTTTTTTTATACGGAGAGGTTAAACTTCGAGGCATAAACAAACTGCGGTCTGTCGTATTTTCCGTGGCAAACATTTACACCAAAGATACGTGTCGTCAGTTCCAAAATGTGTCGTTGGTCCTACACAAGCCTTCACCACTTAAAACAAACCTTTGTGTGGGTAGTTCAACATCAGTTCACTTTCTCACATCTACTTTTGTTGGACACTCATACGTCGGATATCGACGAGAGAGTCCATCATATATATATAGTTTTGAACCAGGATGATATATACATGCATAGTTCCATAACTCCTGAAGGAATCGTAGGGGCTCTATATACGGCGTTTATAGGGCAGTTTAAAACCCTGACGGAGCCCAAGTATCTCCAGGTCTGAGTACAGCAGATTTTTTCCACAGAAAGATGGAGATTGAGGGAATGAAAGTGGGAAATAGATATAAAGGAAGAATTGACCTCAGTAGTAGACTGGTACTTTTTTTTATCGACTTCGAATGGATAAAAGGCAAAGTTGACCTCGACAGGATTTGAATTCAGAGAGCAGAGAGCCGAAAGCGATCTAACGACTTGGCCAATTTACCACCTAACTGCTGCATATAAAATCTATTTATTTAGTTTTATGGTAGGATGATACGTAACATCCTTCTAATTAATTATAGTTTGTTATAAATAATTAGCGATTAGGGAATGTTTTCAATGAGCTCTAGAACCAGTAGATACAATGTATCACGTACCATGGTTATCTGGTTGGATATTAGTAAGGTAGATTGCATCACATAACACGTCTATATACAGGTTACGGTGTATTTATCATATATGATGTATACATTCCTAGTCATCGACGTTTATATATATATACTCTCTGTATAGGAAATGAGAGATTAACTTTGCCTTTCATCCATTCGAGGTCGATAAAAAGTACCAGTCTAGTACTGGGGTCGATCTTCCTCTGGGTCTCTTTTTTACTTCTATTCTCTAACTCAAGCTATCTTTTTCTGGAAGAGATCTGCTGTACTCAGACCTAGAAAGGTGATGGGCCCCGTTAGGTTTTAAAATGGCCTAGAAACACCGTATGCTGCTACGGTGCATCTACGAATCTGTCAGGAGTTATAGGGCCCCCCTCTCCATCCCTCCCCATCGGTAGATTTATATGTAATATAGAGCCGACTCAAGAATACTCGGGGTTCAGTAGTTAGGGTATTCATCACACGACAAAGCCCTAAGTTCGATTCCTGAAGGTACCTTATGTACATGAGCTAAATGTTGCTCCAATTTACTCAGCTGATAAACAAAATGAGTTGTACCTGTAATTCAAAGGACCAGGCTTGTAACCTGCTCATACACACACTGTGTTAGCTGAATCTCCCTTAGAACTACATTAAAGGTGCACATGTCTGTTGAATGCTCAGGCACTTGCACGAAAATTTTACCAGCGAGATGTTCCGTAGTTCGAACAATTGGAATAATTGTAGTCGAAATCGATGAAGGTCTAACACTCACAAACACACAGAAACAAACACACATACACACACATACACACAGAAACAAACACACACATACACACACATACACACAGAAACAAACACACATACACACACACAGAAACAAACACACACACATACAGAGGGATACCCTAACAGATACACACAAACACAGATACACTGACACAGACACACACACAGACAGAGATACAGACACACACACAGACAGAGATACAGACACACACACACACACACAAAGACACCACATACACACGCACAACATAGCACATAAACACACACATACAGAGCGATATACTAACACACACACACACACACACACATATATACAGAGATACATAAACAGATACACAGACATACACACACATACAGAGATACACAAACAGACACACACACACACAGATAGACACACAGACACCACTCACACACAGACACCACTCACACACACTCAACACAAACACACACAAACACACCACATACACACACACAACATATCACAAACAAACTCAAACATATACAAGCACACACACACATACACAAACACCACAGAAACACACACGCACATACACAACACACTCACACCACACACACAAAGAAACTCATAAATCAAACCAATTCAAGTTATTTCTATGCCCCTTACACAGGACTAAAATCTTACTTGTGATCGATATTTCAAATCAACCCTCTGTGTGTTTGATCAATCAATACTCGTTATGAGTTTACCAAGGTTAATTTTAGAGACTCTAAAATGGCGACCATTTAAGGAAACTTCGCCTCGTGCTTTTGAAAAACAAAAATGATTATTTATCATAATAGTTTCCTTTAATTTCGTCCTGAGAGACATGAAAAAATGTCTATAATCAAGAAAATGAGTGGCAGCTTCATTTAAGAAAAGTGGCATTCTGTATACCTTAATATATTTCAAATTGTTGAGAACAACCGCTAACGGGCCCCTAGAGTTTATTTACAACTTAAGAGAGAGAATTTATTTCACAAATTGACCTAATTTGTCACCTGTGTTATGAGTTCCTTTAAATCACACACAGACTCACACATTTGTAAATCAGTATGCACTGCACACACGCCGATTTATATATATATATATATATATATATATATATATATATATATATATATATATATATATATATATACATATACATATATATATATAGGCTAAGTATTGATGGTCTCGAGAAACGCCAGAATAACAAGACTGAATTTTGGTCTAAATAACACACACATATGTATATATATATATATATATATATAGGTTTAGTACTTATGGTCTCGAGAATGCGTACTCAATACCATAGTAGAAATGAATATTTTCATTTATTTATCCCAAGCTTGAGTCTTCTTACTCCGGAATAACTCCTGTGTTCTCGTAGGTTAACCTGATCTCTCGCTCCCTCTCTTTATATATATATATATATATGTTTCTACTTTTCGGCACAAGACCAGCAATTATCCCAGTGCATTACTGGTACTTTATTTTATCGACCCCGTAAGGATGAAAGGCAAAGTTAACCTCGGCGGGATTGCTTAGATCGTAAAGCCCCGTAACTGCATGCGGCAAAGTATGGCGTCCAACCCTCTAACTATACTACCAATCAACCTATATATATATATATACATACATATATATATATATAATTGTTTCTACTTTAGGCACAAGGCCAGCAATTACCCAGTGCATTACTGGTACTTTATTTTATCGACCCCGTAAGGATGAAAGGCAAAGTCAACCTCGGACGTAACTATGCTGGAAAGCATGGCGTCGGACCCTCTACCGATACTGCCAATCCACCTATATAATGTTTGTTTGTATGTCCTCGCTTTATTCCAGAATAACAACCGACAGTCACTCATCCAGAAGTAATAGTATTTGTCATTCCCCGGGGATGTTAGATAATTTCAAAAAATATATTCCTATCCCGAAACTCTGAACAGTTTTCTCTAACAATAATCTCCCATTTTCTACTCTCTAGCGAAAGAGAGAGAAACTCAGTGATAAAGAGGAATAGATAATGTGATAAAGATGGAAAGAGACCTTTACCATTCTTACTATCACTCAACTTATATAACTCCATACGAAACTGACAGAGATAATAAATATGGAATATACACACAGCTTAGAAACAATGTCAAAGAGTTCGTTCGTGTGTATATATATATATATATATATATATATATACATTATATGTGCATTGTATATATATGTATATAGTATATAGTATATATATATACATACATTATATGTGCATTGTATATATATATATATATACACACATACATTATATGTGCATTGTATATATAGTATATATATATATATATATATATATATATACATTATATGTGCACTGTATATATATATGTATATAGTATATATATATTATATATATATATATATATATACATTATATGTGCATTGTATATATATGTATATAGTATATATATATATATATATATATATATATATATACATTATATGTGAATTGTATGTATATGTATATAGTATATATATATATATATATATATATACATTATATGTGCATTGTATATATATATGTATATAGTATATATATATCTATATAATATATATATATTGAACATATACGTATAGACTATATATATATATATATGTATTGTATGTATATATACGTGATAGATCACACATAGGTCTATTCATAAATACATACATATATATATATATATATATATACATACACACACACGTATATATATATATATATATACTAAATAATACATACTCACACACGTACATATATACTAAATATATACATACACACACACATGCATATATACATAAATACAACCCCTTAAGGAAGAAAGGCGAAGGTAACATGGGCGGGATGAAAATTATTTGTCGCAGGGATGCTACCACTTAAAATAAAATTTCACCGGAGATAGATTAACAAGATTAACAAAATAAAATAAATAAAATATAATAAACGGGGGAGGGGGATAAGATCGGGTTGGGGTTAGGGTTGGAAAATATCTGAACAATTAATAAGCGCAAGGGATGGGTCACGATTATTCGCGACCCGAGAATATTTCTATCAGACTTTCGTACGTTTCCGCACATTTTCTGTCATCTTTTAGCGAATAACAAAGAAATAACTATCAATATGCTAACGACATATAAAACTAGTTTATACATTACTAACGTAAACAAAAGAGAGAGGAAGACATTTTCCTATAATATAGTTTTCCATCAATATAAATGCACTTGTGTCTATGAAGTTGAAGCCATACGTAGCTTTTCTTTTTAGTAATCAGAAACATGATGTTTATATAAGGATTTCTACTTTAGACACAAGGCCAGTAATTTGGGGGGAGGGGAAAATGGATTAAATCGAGACCAGGACGTTACTGGTACTTTATTTTATCGAACCCGTAAGGATGAAAGGCAAATTTAACCCCGACGAGATTTGAACTCAGACCGTAAAGAACCGTAACTATGCAGCAAAGCATGGCGTCCGACCCTCTATCGATACTGCCAATCTTATATAATATATATGACTTCTGCCAGGAGTTGCGACGACCGGTAGATAGTATAGTATCAGCACTGGAAAGATCAATAAAAAGATACTTTCGGGATCGATAAATAAAGGACCAGTCCTTGGTAGTAAATTGGTAGAATTGTTAGAGAATTCGACACGAGGTTTTACGATGTCTCATCTACTACTTCCAGGAGTTGCGACTGTTAGATAGAATCAGAAATGGAAAAACCAATGCAAACAGTTTAAAAAGTCTCTTCTGAAGATCAGTTTCTTTCATTTCAGTTTAGTTAGTTCATATGTTTTATTATTTCGCCACCTACAACGACAACGTATCTGATAAAGCTGTCTCTCGTCACCTTGGAGCTTACTGTGAATAGTAAGACGTTGTTTCTCATCGGATTTTCAGATGAACTTCTAAGAGCAATGGAGTTAGTAGCCATATGATAAATTACCGTATTTCCCGGCGTCGAAGACGCTATTTTTTTCCTAAAATAAGTCTCAAAAATCTACCATGCGTCCTGGAGGTCGAAGATTGTTTATTATTTATTATTTTTTTCAAACTTTTGGTTGTCAAAATTAGGGTGCATCCTCGAGGACGAAGCGTCTTCGGCGCCGAGAAATACGGTAGTTTATATAGAGAGTAATGTTTCGAAAATGGGGGTTGATGGTTATATGAAAAACAAAGAAAAAAGAATTAGGTTATATAGTGCGGTGCCTCGAAGGTAGATTTGATGGTTATATGATAAAGTGTTATAGAAAGCGTTGTCTCGAAGTTACTATGTCCCCTCTTCCATAAGAATATACATTCAATCGATTATATGCGCTGAATCTTACGAGATGTGCCTTATGTTACAGAAGAAACTTTATTACGCTGTACCTCCATCTCAATAAAAAGTTGCCTTCTGCTTATTCAAATATTGCATTATATATTTGTACCGTTTTTATTTGCAATTCAGCGGTCTATACTAATGGGAGGACATTTTGAAAAACTACGTTTCAATGTCCAACTATGAAGATATTAAAACTAGACACGGTTCAATAAAAAGAAAGTGAATAAATGAGAAATAACGAAATATTTGAAGTGAATACCATTGAGATTTAATTACATCCATTCCTCCTTTGACCCAATCTAATATATTCGCTTGTTTAAATTGTGATTCTTGTGTAAATGGACTGGCTGTAAATTGAAAACTCATCACACGGAAGCAATGGCGACAACAGACCGCATTGCGAGAAATCTTGCTATGGTACACGACGCCATTTAACTTGCTAGACTAACGACAGTTAATAGTAGCAAACCACAACCAACCCCACTCCACATACATTCTTTATGTTTATCCCCAAGGGATAGTTCATATAATTTCACGTAAGTCAACTACTACTATAACTTCGTTTAACGATTTTTTTTTTCTTTATCGTTTGTTCTGAATTCATTTAGAAGTAATAATACAACTTTCAGCGCTGTACAAAATGTGAGTTACTGACGTAGCGCGTCTCATAGCCGACATTGATTATTAGTTCTAGAAATTTCGTCAACGTTATCTCGACAGAGTATTACATGTATGGTCCCGTAACTCCTGAAGGGGTTGGAGGAGTGCCGTACTGATATTTCTTGGGTATTTTAAACCTGGCGGGGACCCCTCTACTCTCTAGGTTTGAATACAGCAGATTTCTTCCAGAGAAGGATAGAGAGAGAGTGAGGGATCGGAAGTGAGAGAGAAATATAGAGGAAGAATCGACTCCAGTACTTGATTAGTACTTTTTTATCGACTTCGAATGGATGAAAGGCAAAGTCGACGACAGTGGGATTTGAACTCAGAGAGCTGAAACGAATACCGCAAAACATTCTGACTTTCCAACAACCCTGCCATTTTGCCAGGCGATTATTTATCTATACACGACTTCAAATCCCACCCGAGGATATTACCCAGTGTGTACACAGAGTCTCTATGGAAGATCGTTGTGTTATATGGAGAGGCTACATGTTACAATAACATTGGTGGATTGACAGTATCGGTAGTGGGTCGGACGCCATGCTTTGACGTATAGAGTTACGGCCCTTGCCATTCTGAGTTTAAATCCCGCCGAGGTTAACTGTGCCTTTCATC
>OZ024755.1:5814610-5817110 GCA_964016885.1 Eledone cirrhosa
ACTGGAAGAGGGAGACTGAGGTTGATATATGTTGATGCCCTAAAGACAGACACTGGTCTCTTGGGGACGCAAGACATGGCAGCGATGATGAGGGACAGAGACCGCTGGAGAGAACTCGTCCATGGATCTCTGGAATTTTACCCGCCCTATATATATATAACAAAGGAATTGTGGTAAGGAACCATATGGACCATAACGCACCAGAGTACTCAATACTTAGGGTAGTAGAGTGGGGAATAGGAAAAAGTATTACCCCGACGGCAGAGCTCAAGCCGCTTCGACGGCTATTTCTGGACTATTTCTGTCCAGAAATAACCGTCGAAACGGCTTGAGCTCTGCCGTCGGGGTCATACTTGTTCCTATATATGTATATGTGTGTGTGGGTCTATTTATCTAAAGCTCTGTTATCGTGTCTAGACACTCACATACCTATCCGTGCGTGTAAGTATTTACTGTACACACACACAGACACACACACACCTCTCTCTCTCTCATTTCTCGCATCAGTCGGCCTATTAATCAATCGCTGAATATATTGTATAATTGATTGACTGTTACATACATTTCATTGGCTGTCCAGAAATGAAGTCTGCCACCGCCATCGCCGCCGCCGCCGCCATTCTTACCTTGCTACAGTGACCTGTGACCTCTTCAAAGCCACCAGCTTTCTTATACGCCTCAGTTCTCTTCTTCAAGCCGTTCGTTGAGCCAATTCCACTCGTGATCGTCTGACCACTAACTTCATTAACAAGACTATTAGCAGCCTTATTCCCAGACACTGGCTTTTCAAGACGTTCTTTTAAATTGAATCATTGAATCTTTGTTTTATCATAACAGAGAGAGGGAGAGAGAGTTTTATACACATTTACATCCCCCCCCCCCCACACACACACACATTAATAGTTCGATATACCGTCTTCGTACTAGTTTTAGTGCCAATAAATCTTTCTTATAGTTCTAGCGTCAATCACCATGCTTCGCTGCATAGAGTTATTATCCCTTTTCATTCTGAGATAAAATCCCGCCGAGGGTAGCTTTGTCTCGCATCCTTACGGGGTCGATGAAATAAAGTACCAGTAATGTACTGGCGTCGATTTAATCGATTTTCCCCTCCCCCAAAAATGTTTGGCCTTGTGTCTAAATCAGAAACAATTATTATTATTATTTATTTAAATTATTCCTAATCTAGACACGATGCCTACAATTTGTGTGTGGGGGTGCGTGTGGGAATTATATCGAACCTGGTATTTGACTGGTACTTTATTTTATCGATCACAGAAGGATGAAAGCCAAGGATGAAAGCTCAGTGGGAGTTGAAAGTTTACATTTCTCGGCTCAAAGTACAGTAGAGTCTGGGTTAGTCGCAGACCACAGCCGAACGTCTGGGTTAGTCGCAAACTGCAGCAGAGTCTGGGTTAGTCACACTGCATCAGAACCTGGGTGAGTCACAGACTGCAGCAGGTTTCCGCTAGAGAATCTGTCGTTGCATGTTGCATCCCAGATGACGGGGTTTACCATCACGGAACGGGAAGCTATCTAGTTGTTTAACGATTCTATTTGTAGGCGTGCTGTTTTGTGAGATTATAAGGACAGATACGCTTACTTCTTATTTACTTATTTGTTTATTTAGCTAGTTATTTAGTTATTTATATTGTTTTCTAATGTATTACAGTGCCATAAAAATATGAAGGGATATAATCTCTAGTGTAATGGAAATGAATAGAAGCTATTTTAGCGTTTGCAGCTTTAAATAATTTATTGGGTTCCATTTTTATTTGTATGGTGTTTCCTTTCCTAATTTTGATGAATTTCCTCTTATCATATTGTTGATTTTTTTAATGTCTGTTTTCGTTCAAAATAACACACAGATTGCTCTTATCGTTTTTACTTACTACAATTTCATTGTTACTTTTGAAATCCTGTAGAACTAGTTTAAGAGTCCTGATGCTGTTTGTTGTTGTTGTTGTGTTTATATCTAAGTTCATTGCCTTCACACATGAATAAGTCTCGCAGTTTCTCATCAATTTTTAATTTACATTTATCACTGAGAGTCACGAGACGTAGATAAAGAAATTTCAGCTCAAATTTCTCTTTTGGTCACGTTTTCCTTTAAAGTGGGGATTTCCGCCGAAATTGAAAAGTGAAATTTGATTAACGTTAAGTGTGGGCTGGGGAAAGTAGCGAAATATATACGTATATACAGTGGCAGACTGCGTCTAAAAATAATGGTTGCCAGGAGATGAAGGGGGCCCAGCTACATATAGAATGCTATCATTTAATTTGTATATTGAATAAATAACATTTTCGGAAAATACATAAGTGGAAACCAATTTTTGCGGGAAAATATCTTACCTTCTCCAATAAGAAATATTATGTATTTTGCGAAATCCAGAGACTTTCAGTAATGACCAGAAGTCGACTCTAAATATTACTAATAGCTCTAGGAGAGCCATGAACGACACCTTTTTAACTTTGAATTTGAAAGTAGGTTTATAATTAT
>OZ024755.1:5827110-5834610 GCA_964016885.1 Eledone cirrhosa
ATTTGATAGAAGTTACTTTGAAACTTACGTTCCTGTGGTTTTAAATCGGACATATTGTTCCCACAACTGACATTCTAAGTATCAACTTGATAAATGAGTTTAACTTATTAACGTCTGCTTCTTTGCCTGTTTTCATTTATTTCTCTTCATCTTCTCTCTTACTCCTCTCTTTTCAATCAATATTTCTCTATCTCTATATATCCTCTCTATTTGTCTGTCGGTTTCTCTCTCTCTACTCCTCTCGCTTCTTTTGCACAACCTGACTTATTTTAACTCTTTTCACCTCCCTTAACATCTTTATGCTTGTATTACTGTTTTCCTTTCCCTTCTTTCTTCTTTTTTTTCTCTCTCTCTCTCTCTCGTTTTTTTCTCGTTCTCTCTCCCTCTCTTTCGTGTTTTTTCTCGTTCTCTTTTTCGTTTTTTCTCGTTCTCTCTCTCGTTTTTTTCTCGTTCTCTCTCATTCCCTTCTTTCACCTCTTGGTGTGTTCTGCACGAAATAATCGAAGGAATCACTAATTTACTGACTAGAACCAAGATAGAAAATAAAAGACAGCAAGCACAAGAAAGGCGTTTTTCTAATGAAGAAAAACTGCCTTGTTAAAGAATGGCAAGCTGGCAGTAAAGAGTTGTTTGGCAAGGTAGTATGATTAAGGAGTTCACGTCACTTCAAAATCACATGGTTTGGGATTCAGTCCCACAGCGCAGCTCTCTGAGGACAGGTGAACTCAGATGTGGCAGGAAGGAATACAGGCAATTTAAGGATTAACGAGGCCATTATTATTAACCGGGTAAAACCAAGAATAAATAATAGATCAGAAATGCACGTAACAGAATGGTTACTGTAGCGACCCCGCGCATGAGTTTTAAACACATAGTCCAGTTAGGGGAGAATAATTCGATTGCTCGTTTTATTTTGAACTGTTTCAGCTTCGCATTTGAAAAGGGGTGTCAACCCTGAAATATGTTAAAATACACTGGGTAAAACATTACTTCGTTTTGTTTTAGTTATTTGCTGTACGTATTTTTCTAGCGCACTGTACTGGCTTTTTGAAAACTATCAGTCTTTACCACACACACACCTATATATGTGTGTGTGTGTGTGTGTGTGTGTGTGTGTGTGTGTGTGTGTGTGTATATATGCAGGGAGTGTAACGGCAAGTTACTGTAGGTTCACCCAGTGAGCACTCGATATTTAGGTTCAGGTCAGTATCGAGGTGTGTGTATGTATGTATGTATATATATATATATATATATATATATATATATATATATATATATATATATATATATATATATATATATATATATATATATTATGTAATAAACAATGTTGTTTATTACATAACTAATAAGCTCTGTAACCTACATAGAGCACTCTTTTTTCCTGTACCTTTCCGACGGAATTACTTCACATATATATAACAAAAGTGTGCACTCTGGCCAGCTGGGTTCGAATTTTAATAATACGAACTTAGTTCCCCATTGAGTGAGTGAGGAATCGGCCGAAGCTCTATCAGTTCTATTCGACTTGTTTCGTCTCTTAATTATATATATATAATTGTTTCTACGTTAGGCACAAGGCCAGCAATTACCCAGTGCATTACTGGTACTTTATTTTATCGACCCCGTAAGGATGAAAGGCAAAGTCAACCTCGGTGGGATTTGAACTCAGATCGTAAAGGGACGTAACTATGCTGGAAAGCCTGGCGTCCGACCCTCTACCGATACTGCCAATCCACCGCCTTATATATATATATATAATGACTGTATATGTGTATGGGCATACGTGTTTGTCAGTGTGTGTATGTTTGTATCTCCGTGTCTTTATTTACGTATGTGTTTGTATTTATATTCCGAAACCTATCTTGTCGACAAAACGAGATCAATCAGTACAGGTCCTGAAAAAACTATGTATTGGTATCGATATGATCGACTATATCAAGGCGATGCCCTAGTATGGCCGCTGTCTAATAACTAAAAACAGTAACTGAATATGTGTAGGAAAGTTAAAATATGTGTAAGAAAGACCTGGATTTCCGGTCTAGCATCCGGGCATCTGAACTGAGATTGTCGACATATACCGGAAATTAACGGTAGTCAAGAAAAGAGAATCGAAGAAGCAAGGAAGAAAAATGAGATGCTTGCTTTCTGTGTGTGTATATATATATATATATATATATATATATATATATAGTGTATATATATTATACTACATATATATATATGTGTGTGTATATATATATATATATATATATATATATATATATATAGTGTATATATATAGTGTATATATATTATATTACATATATATATGTGTGTATATATATATATAGTGTATATATATTATATTACATATATATATATGTGTGTGGATATATATATATGTGTATGTGTGTGTGTGTATATATGTATATATATATATATATGTGCGTGTGTGTTTGTATGGGTGTGTGTATATGTATATATATATATATATATATATATATATATACACACACACACAGCACTGACTATAGTAAATGACACTTGCTAAATACACCAGGCAGTGGGTTCCAGCTTGGGACCTTAAGATTACGAAGCTAACATCTTTACCATTCAGTTGTCTAACGCTTGATGTAGTTGGACAAACGATATAACGTTTCGGACGTCAGTCCTTCATCTTTATATATGACATATCAATCATTGATTTCAAAAATGATATACATTCAACGCTTTAGCTGTCATTATTGACGGCACAGGTAGACTAGCTTCTCATATACTATCCATTAAATCCTTAGTAGTTAATTTATATTACCACCAACTGTTCACCTTATATATTAGCAATCACCTGGTACAAATTGGGGAGTAAATAGAAACGAAACAAAAACTAGAAACTAACGAAACGAAACTGATATATTTAATTTCCTGCTTCATTTTTTGTTATCTTGAATTATATATTAGCTTTGTGTGAATAACTTCTAGGTGATAGCTTTCAGGAAGTTCTCAATATTTTCCTATGTCGAAGACCGCTTCATCCATGTGTTACGTGCAAATCTGCATGCGCACATAACGCAAACAAACGAATTATATATGCATCTATCTGTGTATGTATGTATGTATGCGTATATGTACCTATGTATGCATATATGTATATATATGTACCTATGTATGCATATATATATATATATGTACCTATGTATGCATATATATATATATATGTACCTATGTATGCATATATATATATATATATATATATATATATATATATATATAGTCTGTATGTGTATATATATGCATCGTTGTATGCACGTATGTATATGTATAGGTGTGCGCCTGCGTTTGAATGTGTAAATTGGGAAGCGTACTCAATACGAGTAGTAGAGATTATTTTATTCGAAACTAATGATCAACACCAATGCTACACACACACACGCACACATGAATACACCTACTGTCTACTGTCAAAACGAGATTTATAAACAGGTAATTTGTATGACAGGAAAATATATACATGTATTTATGTATGTAAGTATGTGTGTGTGTATATATATATATATATATATATGCATATATATTTATTGAAATAAATGATTAATGTTTAAGCAAAGAATCGCTGCTTTCACCCTTAACGGGATCTTCTGAAACTAAAAAAAAAAAAATCAATCTGTGAACGCAGAAGTAAATATATTGAAAAACGTTGTAACCGAAGGAAAACAGGAAGACGATACTTTGGTTCAATAGATGTCAAAAGATTGCTACCTTGGGGGTTGTAAATAAATGCCATGATATTTGTTCCGGCGCTCTAAGTTCAAATCCTGCCAAGATCAACTTTGAGTTCAGATTTCGCCAAAGTCAACTTTGCGATCAAATCTTGCGTTCAGATCTCGCTAAAGTCAACTTTGAGTTCAGATCTCGCTAAAGTCAACTTTGAGTTCAGATCTCGCTAAAGTACTTCGCGTTCAAATCTCGCCAAGGTCAACTTCGCCTTTCATGTTTTTCGATATCGATAAATAAAATACCAGTCCAGTACTGGTTCGTTCTCTCTCTCTCTCTCGATGATAAATTATATTATAATTGTAATTGTGAAACTGTCTGTGTCTGTGAAACCGGTAAGCAGTCCATCACGTGACATGTTCTTGCTTACCAACAGAAACATTATATTCCTTGCGATTGTCTTCTTTTAAATGTCTTCAATTGATTTCTACAGCTTTGCTGAAATCGATCAAGTGAACGTTCAAAAAGTATCTTAATTGATTCTTTCTACATAAACCCCCCTCTCTCTCTCTCTCTCTCTCACACACACATCTCTCCTCTCTCTATTTTCTGCTACCCCCCCCCCCCCCCCCCTCACACACTTTCCTCTTATTCTTTCTCGCTTTTTATGTTTTGTCTTTCTAAATCAATTATCCTTTTCCATCAATGTCTCACATTTTCCTCTCTCTCTCCGTCTGTCTCATCTCTCTCTCATCTCTCTCCCTGTCTCATCTTTCTCTCATCTCTCTCGCCCTCTGTCTCATCTCTCTCTCTCTCCCTCTGTCTCATCTCTCCCTCTGTCTCATCTCTCTCTCTGTCTGTCTCATCTCTCTCTCTATTATCTCTCCCTCTGTCTCATCTCTCTCTCTCTCTCATCTCTCCCTCTGTCTCATCTCTCTCTCCGTCTCTCTCATCTCTCCGTCACCCGCCTGATAGATAGGAGAGAGAGAGGGGTGGGCGTCATATGTGTATGAAATGTTTTAGTGACAGAAAACAGTACACACACACACGCACACACTTATACAAACGCATGTTTATATGTGTATACATATACGCACATACATATACATACATACGTATACATATATATGTGTGTGTGTATACATACATATATGTGTGTGTCTGTGTGTGTGTGTGTGTACATACATATATATGTTTGTGTATACATATATGTGTGTTTTGTGTATATATATATATACATGTGTGTACGTGTGTGTGATATATATATATATATATATATATATATATACATGCGTTATATATATATATTTACATGTGTGTGTTTTTTATATATATATACATGTGTGTATGTTTATATATATATATATATATATATATATATATATATATACATGTGCGTGTGTGTGGGTGTTATATATATATATATATATATATATATATATATACATATATATATACATGTGTGTGTGTCTGTTTGTGTTTTATATATATATATATATATATATATATATACATACATGTGGGTGTTATATATATATATATATATATATATATATATATATATACATGTGTGTGTGTGTTTTATATATATATATATATATATACATGTGTGTGTTTCTTCATCCTTCATTCACAGCAGCCTGGTGTTTATGGTTTTAGCCAGTAAAGTTGATTGCTACAGATCGATAGCTAACAATCTTTGACCAAACTTCCATCATCCATTACTAGCTGTAATTAATAACAGTCTTATTCCATTCTTGTTACCTTCTCACAAGATGGCGGCTCATCCTCTCTTTTCTCTTCTCCTTGTTGTTGTTATTGCTGTTACTGTTGTTGATATTGTTTTAGTTGTTGTTGTTCTTGATATTGTTGTTGCTGTTGTTGATATCGTTTTAGTTGTTGTTGCTGTTACTGTTAATATTGTTCTAACTGATAGTTCTACAAATACTGTTGTTGTTGTTATTGTTGTTACTGTTGTTGTTGGTTTAACTGATGTTTTTAGTTGTTACTGTTGTTGTTTCACTTGCTGATTGCAGTTGTTATTGTCATGTTACTGTTGTTGTTATTATAGTTGTTTCTACTTTTGGGCACAAGGCCAGGAATCATACCAGTACATTACTGGTACTTTATTTTATCGACCCCATAAGGATGAAAGGCAAAGTTAACCTTGGCGGGATTTGAACTGAGACCATAAAGGGCCGCAACTCTATGTATCCAAGCATGGCGTCCGACCCTCTACTGCCAATCCACCGCCCTTTGACGATAATGATAATGATATGTATATATATAGAGCCGACTTTGGATTTTGGTCTTTGTATTTATTATTACTCTAAATTGCTGGCCTTGTGCCTAAAGTAGAAAGAATTATTAGAGGGAGAGGGAGAGAGAGAGATACAAAAATATTACTTTAAGTACCATTAAATATCATATATATTTAAACGTCATCTTAGACAATATCATTATCGAACTAACATATACACATTCATACATACATACATACATACATACATACATACATACATACATACTATACCAACCCGCTTGGACCAAAGTATGACTGAACTTGGATTTGCGGACAAAAAGCGCAGCTCCCTAATTCATAGTCTACAAATGGCTGCGATAGCTGGCACCTTCAAAATTTGCAAAACATTCTTGCGATTCAAGGGATGACAATTTCTTTTCTTTTACAACCTTGCCACCAGGAAGGTGGCCGGTCAAAAAAAATATACTCGAAATTAAGAGAAAGAGATAACATACATACATACATACCATTACTTATATTTTTACCTCGGAGACCCATCAAACTTATATCAAATTAAGCATTGTTCATCAATCTTCATCTCTGCGTATCATCATTTTTCTCACAGCTACCATCTATAATTGATTGCCCCCACTTTCATTATTTCATTAATATCTTGTTTTATTTAACATTTTTTATTTATATATTTTTACGTTAATATCGTGTTCAAAATATATATTAAAAAGTGTGTTGCTTCTGTAATTTATTTATCCCCAACACCTACAGCTTAACCATGTGGTTAGAATATCTCAGGGAAGAATTACTGGATAGATTTTATAAAGGGAAAAAAGCAACCAACCGGCTGGCGGGCAAGCAGGAGATCCTGGGTTAGAATCCCAGGTAAGATGGTTGGATAACATCCATGAGTTTGGTTGGTTTCTGTTGGAGATACAGCCGGATCAGTTGAAGGCAGTTGCTTCTGACAGGACATGCTGAAAGGAGTGTTTTGAGGACAGAAGAAGAAGGAAAAGAAGAAGTAAAGAAAAAGAAAAAGAAGAGGAAAAGAAAAAGGAAAAGAAGAAGGAGGAGGAGACCCATATCTCGTTGTTGGCCTTTATCTTTGATAATATTCTAATCTTCTCTTCGACTGCTTTGACGATATATCAGTTTCTTCGAACAAGATTAAATAATATCCAAGTTATTTTCTTTCTTTTTTTCAATTATTTCTTGATTCTTTTTATAGAAGGACATTGTCGATTTAAAAGACTAAAGTATATTGCTGGTACTTAATTTAATAAATCCGTATGATGAAATCCACCATGCTAAGATTTAAACCCAGATCTTGGATGTACGAAACTAAATACTGTAAGCTAGTATTTAGTTTCGCACTTCTATAAGGCGCTTACCGCTTTTTTTTCTAGTCAAGTATTGGAAATAAAAAAAAAAATAAGAAAAAAAGGTTGGCAAAGCTTCTAACAAATTCCGATATGAAGATTAAATATAAGAAAGATATTTTTAATTCTCAACAAATGTAAGCGAGAAACTATCCTTTATCTATGTATTACTTC
>OZ024755.1:5844610-5852110 GCA_964016885.1 Eledone cirrhosa
CATCATCGTTCTAATGCATTTATCTAGAATATATGCGGCGAAAAACCTGGAAGTAATTAAAGAATGTAATTTATTGAGAGAATTGGCAGAACATCGGTCAAAATGTAGTCTAGTATTCTCGTTTTTTCTTTCTTCTCTCTCGTTGTTGTGGTTAGAGAGAATGTTGAGCTTGAGATCTTCAAGTCGTAGGATCGATTCCCGGACCGGGTAGGTGATGTGTTCTGGGACAAAAC
Organism: Eledone cirrhosa; assembly: GCA_964016885.1. Taxonomy (NCBI): domain Eukaryota; kingdom Metazoa; phylum Mollusca; class Cephalopoda; order Octopoda; family Eledonidae; genus Eledone; species Eledone cirrhosa. The sequence goes on from OZ024755.1 coordinate 5,844,844, forward strand.
GCTTCATTTCACGTTGTTCTAGCCCACTCAGTTGAAATGAGTACCAGCAGCAGTAGTCGTAGTAGCAACAACAGTTTGGAGGGTTAAATCAAACATAAGCATGGATGAATTGGATGTTTTGAAGTATGCTTGGCAATCATGGGGTCCAGAATTCAATCCCACTGTATGACATCTTGAGAAAGTGTCTTTACCACAGCCTCAGGTCGATTTTAAGTTCTTGTAAATGAAACTGTGTAGACAGAAACTATGTGGAAGCCTGTTCGGTAGATTGTCCCTGTAATTCGTTGGTCCTCCTGTATCACATATTGTGTCTCACTGATTTGGCTTGAGGATTACGTTAAGAATATGTACCTGTATCTGTCGGAATATTCAGCCACTTGCACGATCATTTCATTAGCAATCTATTCCGTTGATAAAATAACTGTAGCACCGATCGTCGAAACCGACTGATATCCATTCAATGTGTATGTATGCATTGATGTTTGCGTTTTTTTCGTGAGGTGGGGAGGTGGGGTAGCATTTTTTTTATGGGCGGTGGATTGGCAGCATCGGTAGAAGGTCGGACGCCATTGCAGCATAGAGTTACGGCCCTTTATGATCCGAGTTCAAATCCTGCCAGGGTTAATTTTGCCTTTCATCCTTGCGGGGTCGATAAAATAAAGTACCAGTCACGTACTGGTCGATTTAATCGACTTCCCCCCCCCCCTCCTCCAAATTGCAGGCCTTATGCCTAAATCAGAAACCATTATTATTTTTTTGAGGTGGGGGTGGGGTTCTTTTGGTTTGTTGTTGTATTTTTGTCGCTGAAGGTTTCTAAAAGAAATATAATAACCAGTCCGTGTTATGATTGTTTGCTGATACATACATGAGGAAATATAGCTTTTGTGTGTGTTTATAAAAAAAAGATATTTATTTCACGTTTACAAATGTTTCGTTCAATACTTATAACCATCTATAGCTTTTGTACAGTGTTGAATTCCAAAGAAAAGCTATTTACATAGAGAAGACACAACAATGTTAAATAGATGACTTGTATTCTAACCAATCGTCTTGTTGTATTTATTACCATATTCTTCAATAAATCTCAGCCCATTAATAAGGAACAGTTGTAACAATCGTTATTCTCACTCAGGCTGTTCTTGTATTCATGCTGCCTCTCTCTCTCTCTCTCGAAGGTCATACTATTCTTAAGCACGTCATTTCCACACTAAAATCGACGTTTTCATACTATATTTATATTTATATACCAGGGAGTCTCGATGTGGTTGTTTGACCTTCTAGAAATAGTAGCAAAATTCCTTTATTCAAGGAAGGATGAATGACAAAGTCAACTCTGGCTGAATTTGAACTCCGAACGTAAAGGGATGTAACGAAATATGGTAAACCATTTTTGTCTGTCACTCTACAGATTCTGGCAATCCAGCCAGGGTGGGATTTAGACCTTGGCGGTGGGTGGGAATAAACAGCAACAACCCCAATTTTACATATCAAAGTTACCTTGGCGCAAGTAATTAGAATTGAAAAGTTATACAGGTATTAGATTAGAAAAATCTAACCATCCTAAAACTATAAAACCTAGTTGGGGGCACAAATAAATTGTTACGGTCGTCACTGGTGGGTCTCCCCACTGTGGGAGGCAGCGGCAATTGCGCCCCCTTTCCCTCCCCATAAAATCCGGATCTAAATCCAGCGCCCCGCCCCCCTACAAAACGGAAGGAGAGAGAAAAATGAAAAATCTTTCTTAGCATATTTTCAATAAAAGTATAAAACTGATTTCAATCGACAGTAGTGGAAGAAATATTATGAGAAATGGAAAGAAAAGATAAGAATTAATGCAATAAAGAAACGATACATACGTATTATAAAAATAGTATACAAATATACAATGGATATTTTTTATTGGAACATAGTAGATATGTTTAGTTATTGATGAGAGGAAAGATTTAATTACGTAGGAACTTTACTGTTTTCAAAAAAAAAAATGATATGAGAGAAAGACATTCTGTGTTCTGCAATCAGTGAAATCTTGGCAACTATTTTTCTATAATAGGACAGAATTTTATTAGTTGATTACGTGTAGACAGAAGAACACGTGATTATGACGATGATGATGGTTTTCTGCAGGAATTGAAATTGTGTTTGTTGAATATCAACTCTCTCTTTCTCTCACCCATCTCTCTTCCTCGCTCCCCCTTTCTGAATGTTTGTTTTTTAGCCAAAGCAAAAGATAAAAAAAAAACTACTTCCAATCAGTTTGTATATATAGTATGTTTCAATAATATATTTATATACTACTTCTAGATTGATATTTCTATACCATTTTCTATACAGACCCTTAAGTTTTCACATCATATTTCTCATAAACGTCGTTCAATCTACTCAAATTAGATCACTTTCTATTGTATTCAACAAGATATATAGTATTCCCCCACATTTCTACAGTTAGCTCAACATTTATCCATTTGCTCGCATTAATGTCTCCAGCTTGATACTTTCAACACAACTCACATGCCAACAACACATTATTTCTCAAACTAAATCATTAAATATTCTGTCTGGTGAAAGATGCCATTTTAAATCGCAGCATCTTCATATTCCCTCTTAGTTCAGCACACAACATACTATCTCTCCTTAGTCCTACACACAACATACAGCACAAGTCTTGCCTTAGTCTTACACACATCATACAGTATAGTCTTTTTTTAGTTTTACACACAACATACATACACAGTCTCTTTAGTCCCATACACTACAGTCTCTCCTCTCAGTCCTATTGTCTCTTTATAGACCTACACACGGCACACAATCGCTTCTTAGTCCTAAACACACAACTTACCGTCTCACTTTAGCAGTGGCGGCTCATGGCTAAAATTAGTTGGGGTGTTGGTCCAGAAATGTTTAGCCATTGTTTTAATATTGTGTAAAATGAAACAAACATAAAATGAAAATTTATACATAAACTTGATAAAATCCTAACCGAAAAAAATATTTCTACTTACAGTTATTTAAAAATATAATTTATTCTTCTTGTTTTACTTGGAGCGAAAATGTTAATAATTTTGTCTTTGATCCTTGGATGACAGTTGAGGAAATTTTTCCCCATTGAAAGCATTGCAAATGCATTTAGTCTTCCAGGATTCATAGTGATCCTTAGAAAAGTTTAAATTCTTTTCAGTGTGAAAAGCAGAGTTCTGGCTCTGATGTAGTCATGTGAATTGTCAAGAGGATTTTTATCAGTTTCGTAATTTCACTAAGGACACAATCTAGATTATTTCCCAAGATAAATTTCAGCAGCTCAATTAATTTGCAATATTCATGTATAGTTTAAAATTCCTGTTGCTTCTGCAATGGTTTAATCTGTATTTGATGCTGACTGAACTTCAGTAAAGCAGCCTTTTGAAGCTTGCAAATTTTCATGTTCACGGTTCATATGTTAAGGTTCCACTTTGTAGAGGATGGGCGTGGAATCCTGCGTCTTGAGAACAGATAGACGTTGTTATGATCTTAAGAAGAATGTTGAAATAGCCAAAATATCAGAGAAAAATATTCTTGCATTACGTGTAATACCTGCTGCATAAAATTTCACGATTCTTTTTTAGCCTTCATGTTATGCTCATTGATTGAAAGTTTGTATGCCTCACTAAGTTTCTCCTTAATATTTACGTTTCCTAAAAGTGACAGTGAAACCACATTTTCAACATGCTTCTTTGATTTCGCATGTATTTCAGTTTTTCTTTCTTTCATTTTGTTTATATTTCTAAAACCGTCTTTTGTCCGCGTTACATCGCCTCCAAACAGCCACAGAACCAACTTTTCCGCTAGTACCATTTAGAATTAAAGTTATGAATACGCCTCTTGTTGTTGCTTATTCCTGCCTGAGATATTTGAATAGCACGTGTTGAACGGTCTATTTTCTTAACTTTAACGTGGAGAGCGAACAGTGAAAACATAAGCTGTTGAAGTTCACTTAATGTCACAGACTTATTTCTTGGGTATGCAAGGAGGTCATAATTGAATTATTTAAATTGTTTATACAACAAAACAACCGAAAACAAAACCTGGAAATATGATAATCGTCTACAGTTTATCACGTTCAAGAATATGGTGCACGGTTTTTAAGCACAACACACGCCGAGTCAAAAATAAACATTACCTTACACTCAAACAACATGGCTAGAACTGCGTGAGTGACAGGAAGAGAAGGTGGGAGTTTGGTTGTTTCACAGACACACACACACTAGTGTATGTAGCTACACCTATGTTGACAAAGCAGTGAAAGTGGGAATTTGGTTCTATTGTGTTCGGTCCTGGTGTATACGTATATATTTATTTACCACACCACGTCAGACCTACCAACCGCTAAAAGCCCAAACGGGGATTGCCATGAAAAAAGTGTCCCAAACCGGGTAGAAATGAGGCAAAATTTTGCATAATCAAAGCTATACCCATTTTCAAAAGACAAGACATTTCTCACCCACCCCAAAATGGGTGGGAGATCTCCCCGTCTGGCGGGGAAAGTTGATAGGTCTGCCACATTAATATAGCTGTGTGTTAGAAGATTTAATGTTACCTTTACATTTCATATTTCGAGATTAGGGTCGCTTACGACGCGTATGTGGTTAGAATGAGTCAAGAAAGAATCGCTGGATAGATTTTACGGGCAAAACCAACCGTCAGGAGACCTAGGGGTATACCCCGAGCAAGATAGTTGGATAACATCCATGGACTTGGCTGGTCACACTTGGATATCCAGATGGATCAGTTGTAGGCGGTTGCTTCTGACAAGACCCGCTAGAGGGAGTGTGTGGGGACTATGTTCCCACGATCCTCTCAGGAATAAGTGGGCGAAGAAGAAGTAGGGTCGCTTACGATGTATGTGTTCGGCTTGTTTGACTAACATTAATGGTTTCTTATATAGGCACCAGGCCTTCAATTTGCGGAAAGTCGATTAAATCTACCTCCGTGCGTGACTGGCACTTTACTTTATCGACCCCGTAAGGATGAAAGGCAAAGTTAACCTCGGCGGGATTTGAACTCAGATCTATGCTGCAAAGCATGGCGTCCGGTCCTCTACCGATACTGCCAATCCACCGCCCTTGTTTGCCTAACATAAATACAATTATTTTCAAATATTTTTAAACATCGGAAAATGAATTCGATCGAGAAAGCGAGTAACAAATGAGATTCAACAGAAGATACGTATTTTCCAGTGATTAATGGGGAAAATGTTTTTTTTCAAACAAGGCCAGTAACAAGATTGCTAGAGAGTAAGACACATTAGTTAGAAGTCCATGTAATAAAAGCAACGTTTGATTTTTCTAATAGTCTCTTTCATAGTAGCTACAGTTGCAGACAAAGAGAAAACTGATTGGTGTGAGTAGGTGAAATATTCTAGATTTTCTACATGTTGTTTACCATCAATACTGTCTCGTCCATTTTGTTTAATAATATTTTGCGTGATAAACTGCTTCTCACAATTATAATTGATAGTAAATACAAAATTGTGTTGTAATTTTTAGCAATGTGAATGTGTGTTGTTGATATATATGTGTGTGTGTGTGTATATATATATACACACACACACACACGAAACTGCTCTCACATATATACATGTAACGTCTTAACTATTTGGTCATACTACAGTCAATGCGCACCAGTGAAACACTTATGCCACCCTTCTTATTATGAAGGGGCGTCGCTTAGTGGCTTGAGCATCAGATTCACAATCGTGAGGTTGTGAGTTCGATTCCCGGACTGGGCGATGTGTTGTGTTCTTGAGCAAGACACTTTATTTCACGTTTCTTTTGTTCACTCAGCTGTAGAAAAGAGTTGCAACGTCACTGGAGTCAAGCTGTATCAGCCATTACCTTTCCTTTGGACAACATCGGTGAGGTGCAGAGGGGAGACTGGTATGGATGGGTGACTGTTGGTCTTCTATAAAGACACCATGCCCGGACTTGTGCCTCGGAGGGAAAGTTTCTAGGTGCAAATCTTATGGTCATTCGTGACCGAAGGGGGTCTTTAACTTTTCCTTTACCCTACGAAGGGACAAATACTTTGTGTTTATTCAAGTACCCCTTGATGCCCGCAGTGGTAGGTGGTGGCTGTCCTTGCTATACATCTACAGTGTCCCTTAATACCTACAGCAGTAGGTGGTATCTGTCCTTGCTATGTATCTACAGTGTCCCCTAATACCGACAGCAGTAGGTGGTATCTGTCCTTGCTATGTATCTACAGTGTCCCCTAATACCTACAGCAGTAGGTGGTATCTGTCCTTGCTATGTATCTACAGTGTCCCTTAATACCTACAGCAGTAGGTGGTATCTGTCCTTGCTTTACAACTACAGTGTCCCTTAATACCTACAGCAGTAGGTGGTATCTGTCCTTGCTTTACAACTACAGTGTCCCTTAATACCTACAGCAGTAGGTGGTATCTGTCCTTGCTTTACAACTACAGTGTCCCTTAATACCTACAGCAGTAGGTGGTATCTGTCCTTGCTTTACAACTACAGTGTCCCTTAATACCTACAGCAGTAGGTGGTATCTGTCCTTGCTTTACAACTACAGTGTCCCTTAATACCTACAGCAGTAGGTGGTATCTGTCCTTGCTATACATCTAGTGTCCCTTAATACCTACAGCAGTAGGTGGTATCTGTCCTTGCTATGTATCTACAGTGTCCCCTAATACCGACAGCAGTAGGTGGTATCTGTCCTTGCTATACAACTACAGTGTCCCTTAATACCTACAGCAGTAGGTGGTATCTGTCCTTGCTTTACAACTACAGTGTCCCTTAATACCTACAGCAGTAGGTGGTATCTGTCCTTGCTTTACAACTACAGTGTCCCTTAATACCTACAGCAGTAGGTGGTATCTGTCCTTGCTTTACAACTACAGTGTCCCTTAATACCTACAGCAGTAGGTGGTATCTGTCCTTGCTATACATCTAGTGTCCCTTAATACCTACAGCAGTAGGTGGTATCTGTCCTTGCTATGTATCTACAGTGTCCCCTAATACCGACAGCAGTAGGTGGTATCTGTCCTTGCTATACAACTACAGTGTCCCTTAATACCTACAGCAGTAGGTGGTATCTGTCCTTGCTATGTATCTACAGTGTCCCTTAATACCTACAGCACTAGGTGGTATCTGTCCTTGCTATACATCTACAGTGTCCCCTAATACCTACAGCAGTAGGTGGTATCTGTCCTTGCTATGTATCTACAGTGTCCCTTAATACCTACAGCAGTAGGTGGTATCTGTCCTTGCTA
>OZ024755.1:5857110-5984610 GCA_964016885.1 Eledone cirrhosa
GTATACTCAGTAAAGTGATAATGGTGGTGTTATGATAAAGTGATAGCGCTGGTGCCCTTCTAAAATGTACTCAATACACTATCAAGTGTTAGTGTTAAGATAAAATGCACTCAGTACACTCTATCAAGTGTTGGTGTTATGATAAAATGCACCCAGTACACTCTATAAAGTGATAATGTTTGTTCCACAATAAAATGCATCCAGTATATTGTATGAAGTGGTAATGCTGGTGCTATGGTAAAATGCACTCAGTACACTCTGTAGGTAGGTAAAGTGGTGTTAGTAAAGGCATTCAGTGGTATAAACGATGCCAAAATATGGAACATAGGAGCCAGATGTAGTTCTCTGAGCTGTCTAGACTAACACTGTGGCAAACGTCCAGTTGGTGCCAGCATGGAAAACAGATGTAAAAGGATGATGACAATGATGATGATGATATATGATAGATATATATATTCACATATTTTATACCTCATGGATATATTGGTATGGAAGTAATACACACACACACATATATATATATACACAGACACACACATGTAATCTATACACAAATATTTTGTACCTCATGGATATATTAATATGAAGGTAACACATACAAACACACATGATGGCTGTCCCCTCGTTATCGAGTATGGCCATTGTATGATTTAACATTATTAATAATTTTCAATTAATTCTACCGTGCAATGCCTGTGCGTGAAGATATTTTTTAAAGTGAGGAAAGACTGTGCACTGAGCCAATCCCACTCTCTGAGCGACAGTAGCTATAACCCGAAAAGAAGAAAAGATCAACATCATTGGTAACTACTGAGCTGCAGGTTTTATGTCGGGGTTACCCCAGTTTTCTGAGTTGCCTTCACCTAGAAGAATGCCCTGACAAAGGCTAGGGGTCCTTCACTCCCAGTGGTTTAACCACGTGATCGGGTATCCAGCCCGACTATTTCTATGTCCCCACACATATACATACACATGTATAGACATATTTACACATTTTTGGTTGGCCATTGACTCTTATGAGTTTTTCCACCCTTCAAACACATATATATACACACAGACATATACAAACACACACTCACATATCCATATAGACAATGGGCTTTCACACAGTTTTCGTTTCACTAAATTTACTGACAAGGCATTAGTGAAACCTGGTCAATGTGCTTCACAGTGGGATGGAACCTGAAACCACATGATTTAGAAACATTTTTTTCTAAACCACACTGACATTGTGTTGATAAAGAAGAAAACATTTGAAGCAAGCTGTTCTAAAAGATAACACAGCAGAAAAGAAAGATGTAAAACTATCAAATATAAAGAAGAAGAATTGAAAAAAATAAATAAATTAAAAATAAGAAGAAAAAAATAAGATAAAAAAAATTAAAAATTGGTTCAATAAAATATAAAAAAATAAAGTAATTTCAAAATGATTCCAGAAATAAATGGTAAACTAAGAATTAGTTGTGAAAAATTTTTGAAAAAAAAAAAGTTTAGCGAAAAGCTAAAACTGGACACAATTCTGGAAGATTTCCAAAAATCTGTTTTTGTTTTTAAAACAGTGAAATCTTTCCAATATTTTGTCTATTAACCCTTCAAAATCTTAGGTTACTAGTTATAATTAGCTATCAAAGAAAACAAACCTAATACATATTAAGACACAGTGAAAATAAAACCATAAAGTAATAATAATAACGTTTCTACTTTTGGCACAAGGCTAGCAAATACCCTAGTGTATTACTGGTACTTTATTTTATCAACCCTGTAAGGATGAAAGGCAAAGTGAACCTTGGCGGGACTTGAATTCAGTCTGTAAAGGGACGTAACTATGCTGGAAAGCATGGCATCCGACTCTCTACCGATACTGCCAATCCTCCACCCATAAAGTAATAATAATAATTGTTTCTACTTTTGGCACAAGGCCAGCAATTACCAGTACATTACTGGTACTTTATTTTATCGACCCCGTAAGGATGAAAGGCAAAGTTAACTTCGGTGGGATTTGTACTCAAATTATAACTGTATGCTGCAAAGCATGGCATCCGACACTCTACCAATTCTACCAATCCATCTCCCTATTAATAATAATGATGATAATGGTTTCTGCTTTAGGCACAAGGCCAGACATTTTTTGAGAGGGGAAAGTCAATTAAATCAACCCCAGTGCATTACTGGTACTTTATTTTATTGACCTTGTAAGGATGAAAGGCAAAATAATAATAATAATAATAATGTTTTTTATTGCCACAAGAGTGACAGATATCATATAATACAGAAAGAGGTTACAAAACATGAGGAGGGGGGTGGGTACAATGAAATTGAATGATATAGAATGAAAAAATAATAGTTTACACAGTATGGAATATCCCAAGAAGACCATCACATAGAACCTAATAAAAAAAAAACATACCGATCCAGGATTACCTGACTACCAAGGGTGAGTAAATACCCCCTCTCCCAGTGGTATTTTCCTGACTACAGACATAACTACTCACTGTTCAGGATTTTGTAGATTCTACAGTTTGACCTTTGTCTGTGCATGATCAGCCAGAGAATATCAAGCTGTCTATACAGAAGGTGTTGGTAGAAGATGGACTGCCTGACCAGTGGACCATATCCTTTCTACAAGTGAAAACATCGAATTTTCCAGTCTGATCAGAGATCTGGGATAATTCATGATGGTCAGGAAGTAATATATAATAGTAGCAATGGACAAATTCACCAACTCTGCTTGACTTTTCAGAGACAGTCTCTTCTCAACACATTTCATCATCATCATTGTCAGCGTTTTAATGTCTACTTTCCCTGCTAGGATAAGATAGGCCACCATGTTTGTAACTTCATCCAAGTTCTTACACATGTGGATGACTGGTTGAAACTAAACCCAAGCAACTTTACTGGTTTTTGGTCCAGCCCCACCAACTTACCTGCTCATTCCAGGAAGAACATTTGTATTCCAACTTTTTCCAAAGTAACATTGCTACCCAGTTACCCCTTGATCTAAGCCAACCACAAAATGTAGACACATTGTAGTGATTAAATATGGCTGTATGTAAGCACAGTTCTAAAATTCTGATCTTCTTCATGGCTACCACATCTATGTCTAGTGAACTGAGGTTGTTGAGAAAGTGACTTTGCTTCCAAACCAATCCCAGACTTTGCACATTTATACATCCTACTATGAGTACAGCCATGTTGGAAAAATAACAATAATACCAACATAGAGGGGAAAAACAGATACATTATTGCAATTTTGAAAATTAGCTGTAGTTTTTATTCTTGATATTAAATCAACTATACAATGTTGATGAGCAAACTGGGCTGGAAGTGGAGGGAACAGAATAATGGTTAAGAATCAGGACTGGTAAAAATTGACCAGGTATGATATGTAAGAAGAAAAAATAATGTCTTTGTTAATATATTTTTTATATTCAGAGTTTTCATAGAAATTCTTATTTTTTAAATTAAGTTATGATACATCCTTCCCATATGACTATTATAAATGCTTATCTTGTATTAAATATAAATAATTATATTTTAAAATTGTTTTACGAAATTTATGCCACCCACCACCATAAATCCTGGTCAGCGTGAAGAATCTGAATAGGGGTTGGAGGGAAGAACATGAATAAGATGAATTATAAGTGTCACTGCAATTACAAAATAAGGGTGCACTTAAGAGTGGTTACGACAGTATAGATGGCAGCAGATGTAAGATAGAAAAAAAAAAAAAAATTTTCATCAAAGATTATTCAAACTGCAGTGAATATACCACAACAGTAACTATGGCAGATGTTTAATATTGGAAGAGAAAATGTAGCAGATGTCCAGATTACTACAACAGATGTCACAGATGTTTTTGTTTGTTTTTAGTTACAATAGATGTGACACTGGTAAGTAAACAAACCACAGCTTCAGTTTTCAAATGTAGGCTCAATCAAGGCCAATATTTGTAGGTGAGGGTTTGAATATAATCAATTGAAATGGCACTTGTAACTTTATTGGTACCTATTTTATTGATTCTGAATAGATCTAATAGGATTTGAAAGTGAGAGCTACGAACAAATTAGAGGATTGAGACCAAATACTTAGTCTAGTACTCCACTGTCTCAGCTAACTCCGTTGTAGAAATGTGGGTAACCAATACCGATGTTTGTGAAGATTGATGATTACAACCAGTGTGACAAAGTTGGGGGCTGGGTCAACTGTAAAAACTTATAATGTTTGACATCTTGAAATGATTTATCAGAAAATATCTATAGTATGTTCACTACTGGACAGATTATTGTTAAAATTTACAGTATTAGAATAAATAATTCAATGTCGAATATGATGCAGCCATAGTACTCTTCTGTACTTTATAAGACTGTCTTGTCACAGACATAGTGTTGTTCTGTACTTTATAAGACTGTCTTGCTACATAAACCTCTTCTCTACTTTATAAGACTGTCTTGCTACAGTCATAGTGCTGTTCTGTACTTTAAGAGAATGTCTTGCTAATAAATATGGTTCCATGCAATACATGATTTGAAGAGTTAAATATTTGTTGAATATAAATATAGGGAATCAGAGTTTTATAGTTAGTATTAGTGTGTCAGGTAGGTAAGCAACTATCAAAGGTGTTTATTATTAGTGACAGCCGATGGGCACCACAGTTACTTTTATTACAATTGGTCACAGTAGAGGTGACAACAGACAGGGAAGCAGTTGTCATACATGTTGATCACTGGTGACAACCATTACAATTGGTCACAGTAGAGTTGACGGTTGGTTTATAGTATTAGTTTGTATATTAGAAATGTTTAGCTCTAGTGACAAACGTCTGTTGATAACCATGAATGGCTGCTTTCATAACATCTGGTAACAGTAGGTTTAACACTATCAGTAAAGACCTGTTGAGAACCATGGCTGATTTCATTACATCTGGAAACAGTAGGTTTAACACTATCAGTAAACATCTGTGTCACAGATGCTTACCATTCATGGTAGATAAACAAGATAAACAGTGGTTACAGTTGTTAACAATATTGAAATATAAATTAATTAAATAATGTAACAATATTTGATAACTGCAGCAGTTTTTACATTATCTGTTTTAACAACATTTAATATTACATCTGTAACATCTGTTAGATAGATATAACAACTGTAACATACTGATGCAACAGATGTTCATACGATAGGATCTGATGTCACCTAGGCAGTAACAACATACACAGACAAGTAGCAATATTAGTAACCCTAGTTATGACAAAAATTAAAATGATATAGTCCCACATGTGAATACATACATATACACACACACACACACACATATATATATATATATATATATATATATATATATATATATATATATATATATATATATATATATATATCCAGGAGACTCCAACCGTGAAGGTTGCATTTTTCAGGGTATGTCAATATTTATTTATAAAACTAATCTATATTATATTTTATCTGATGAAAGCGCACCATAATCTGCTTTGGTGGCCCTTGAAATATGTATAATGAAATAAATATGGTTTTATAAATATAGTTTCCATTTGTTAATATATTGTATATATATGTATATATATATATATGTATATATATATATATGTATATATATATATATACACGCATATATATATATATTATATATATCATCATCATCATCTTCGTTTAACGTCCATCTTCCACGCTATCATGGGTTATATATATATATACATGCATATATAGCATCGTACATTGTTGTTTTAATGTCCGCTCTCCCTGTATATATAATAGGATTATGATGATAATATATATATTGTATCATTGTTCACTGACTGGTGAATTGGATACACAGGCCTGATTAGTCAACATGTTTACTGTAAGTATATACACACACATATATATATGTGGAGGTGCCACGGCAAAAAAACACCCAGCACTCACTGTAAATGAGGTTGGTGTTAGGAAGGGCATCCAGCTGTACAAATCAAGCCAGAATCAGTTCCCGTCCCACCCTTGCAAGCAGGGAAAAGCGGACGTAATGAAATGATGATGATGATGATGATGATATAGTAGAAAATGAAGGGAAATCCTTGTTACAGTAAGATAAATTTGAAAAAAAAACGGTAGAATGACTTCACTAGTGGTCGAAGTTGTTTAATTATTCAAATCTTTACAAAAGTCGTTATTGATATCAATAACGACTTTTGTAAAGATTTGAATAATTAAAGAACATCATCCACCAGAGAAATCATTCTCTCCCTTTTTCAACTATATATATATATATATATATATATCTCATCATCATCATCTTCGTTTAACGTCCATTTTCCACGCTAGCATGGGTTAGATTTATATATATATATAAATCTAACCCATGCTAGCGTGGAAAATGGACGTTAAACGAAGATGATGATAATGATGATGATATATATATATATATATATATATATATATATATATATATATATATATATATTTAATATAGAAATGGCTTTTACAGGACTAGAACTGTTTCACTCGGGAGAAATCATCAGGAAGCCCTTTCTATATTAAAAGATGCCATTTCCATATTAAATATTTATACTCTGCTATGTATTGAGTACCTTACTTACTGTGGTTACCCCTGATTGAACCCGGGATAAACATATATATATATATATATACATATATATGCATACAGACAGATAGATAGATTGGGAGAGACCGGTTTAAACTAGTAAGACCATAAGACCATTGATCAGCTAAGTACTCGACATTTAGGAAAAGAGAGTGTAGATATTATAACGAGTTAGTGCCTGATGGCCGAGCTCTTGCTGTTTTGACAGCAAATGAATAATTGAATTATTTTTTTCACTTTCAGCTATTTTGTACCCTGCCCCTGATGAGACAGAGTTTAGAAATAGCTGAAAGTGAAAAAAGAATTCAGTCCAATTAACCTATTCACTGTCAAAATGGCAAGAGCTCAGCCCCCGCGCATTAACTCTTTCCAATATATATAAATACGTAGATAGATAGATGTACATACATATTATACTGATATATATAATAGTGATTAATTGTAATTATATATATATGACATATATATTTTTTGTTGACTTTACACAACAGCTGATGAAAGACATAGAAATAATATACTATTAGAAATACTTCAACATCCAACTTGTTGAAATTCCCTTTTTCAAACACCGAATTTAACGCTGACAACGTTCTGTTGGTTTCCATGTTAATATATAGATAAAACCCTATTACTGAAGGGATAGGGAGATATAAATTAAAGATAAACACCGCCAACTGTTTCTTCTCAAGTAGAGTGTGTTACATCTGTGTACATGTCACAAGCAAGTTACATCTGTGTACATGTCTGTCATCAAGCAAGTTACATCTGTGCATGTCTGTCACAAGCAGGTTACATCTGTGCATGTCACAAGCAAGTTACATCTGTACATGTCTGTCACAAACAGGTTACATCTGTACATGTCTGTCACAAACAGGTTACATCTGTGCACGTCTGTCACAAGCAAGTTACATCTGTGCACGTCTGTCACAAGCAGGTTACATCTGTGCATGTCACAAGCAAGTTACATCTTTACATGTCTGTCACAAACAGGTTACATCTGTGCACACGTCTGTCACAAGCAGGTTACATCTACACATGTATTAAACCAATACCAAAACCAGAGAGTTACATGTATTCATTTCAATACCCATATCATATATAAAAAATGTTTCATGTTTCAGCCTCACAAGAGGAATCCCCGTCCAATTAATCTATTCTTTGCCATCTGAAATAAAGTCAAAAATGTTTCTCGGTAATGCGGCTCAACCCTGAACTCAAAATAAGGAGCTGCTGTTGAATGTGCTGGACTAGAAGTGATGCTGCTTGTCTGATGATCACAAACGACAGTGCCACCGGCTCCACTATCAACACTACACACGGCTCCGTTATCAATGGTATCACTGCTAAGTCCTGGCATAGGAATGAAACCCGGTGTACTATCAAGGAAGGCTGTCACTCGATCCTTGTTTGGGTGTTGGTCCTAGAAATAAACAGAGACATTCCATATTAATAGACAGTCATGACAAGTGAAGACAGAGTCTGTATCTATGATTAAATTTAATTGTGTGTATATATATTGTGTGTATATATAATGAAGGAAGTGTGGTAAGGAACTAGGTGGACCATAATGCACTATATTAAAAAAAATTTATTTAGTCCAGAAATAACCATCGAAATGGCTTGAGCTATGCCGTTGGCATCTTGAACCTTTTGCTATATATATATATATATATACATATATATATATATATGAATATATATATATATATGTGAATACATATACATATATCTAGAGAGAGAGAAAGAATCAAATATCGTTATCTCAAACGATATTTGACTCTTTCGTTCTTTTAAATTTGAATTATTGATGCCTTGAAGCAAAGTCCATTGAGCTTATTTATTGAGAAACATGATCATCATACATATTAAATATGTATTGATACCTTAACATGGTATATATACATACATATATATTTATTAAATATGATACCTTAACATAGTATATATACATATATATAGTATATATACCTTAACATAGTCTATATACATATATATAGTATATATACCTTAACATAGTATATATACATATATATAGTATATATACCTTAACATAGTCTATATACATATAGTATATATACCTTAACATAGTATATATACCTTAACATAGTATATATACATATATATAGTATATATACCTTAACATAGTATATATACATATATATAGTATATATACATATATATAGTATATATACCTTAACATAGTATATATACATATATATAGTATATATACATATATATAGTATATATACATATATATAGTATATATACATATATATAGTATATATACCTTAACATAATATATATACATATATATAGTATATATACATATATATAGTATATATACCTTAACATAGTATATATACATATATATGTGTGTGTGAAACATATTTACCTTGAAACTCATTTGTTTTGTCTGGTCTTGCCATACAAATGAAAGAACACAAGAATCCTCATCTAAGTCTTCTATACTGCTATTAACAGCAGCAGCAGCACTAGCAGTAGCACCAGCAGAAGCACCAGTAGCGCCACCCACAGCAGCTGTTGTTGAACTAGAGCTACGTAAGCTAGTGGCAGCAGGGCATTCTATCTCAGCAAGGGCAAAAGTCTGAAGTGACATGTCTTCTTCACAATCATAAACAAAGAGCAGTTCTGGAGTCAGCAGAAGGACAACTTTGGAGCCTAACCCAGCAAAGTCAAACTGGACAACATCAACAGCCATCAAGAGAGTTGCTACTGGCATCACGGACTGTAAGGTTTTGCTGAGAAAGTAAGAGAAAAGAAATTCAGATATATAATTGCTTCTTGTGGAAGCAGGAAGCCTTAAATATAAATATACTCTCACTCATTAGTTTCTTTAAAAACAAAGCAACAAACTCTCTAGTAATGGTGATAAAGAGTCCCCAAACAAATAAGGAAACCCCTAATTTTTATTTAACTTGCAAGAAATGGAAGCTAGATCTTCCTTAACCCTTTAGCATTTAAACTGGCCATATCCGGCCAGAACTGTCTCACCTCTTTCTGTTCAAACCGGCCACTCATACCTATATTAAGATATTGTTCTCAAAATAAATAACATCAAAATCTCATAGATTCCATATTATGTGAGATAAAGTGTTTACCGTGAAAATACAATAGTAAATATAGAATAATGTAAATGGTAAAGGGTTAAGCCTTTTGATACTAAATTAAGTAAAACTAGCCCTAGTCTTGTGGTTATAAAGCTGTTTAATTTAAAAGGTTTGTATTTATCTGAAAACTTTCCATCATAATTTTATGCCAGAATCTTTGTTAAGTTATGTTCCAAAGACCAGCTTAATAATTGTTTCTACTTTTGGCACAAGGCCAGCAATTATCCCAGTACATTACTGGTACTTTATTTTATCAACCCCGTAAGGATGAAAGGGAAAGTTAACCTCGGCGGGATTTGAACTCAGACTATAATAGGATGTAATGATGCTAGAAAGCATGGCGTCCAACCCTCTACCAGCTTAATAATGGAAAAGTTACATGACTAAATCTTTTCAAAATTATTTGAAAAATTACAACAAGCAGCATCTTTCATTAAAAAATATGGTAACGAAGAAAATAAACACACTCTCATATTTTACTGAAAAAAAAAAAAAAAAAAAACCCCAACACGCTATGTCACGGAGTCCTAGATATAATGCCTGAAAATAAAACAGCATTGTCACAACTGTAATGTTGTAATGATAAGTGTGATGGTTCAGAACTTGCCTAGAGTTAAATAACAAGAAGGAGAAGAAGAAAAATACAGCAAAAATGATCTGAAAACATTTGCATACTAGAAGCACATTTGCAGCTTTACTTTAATCAAAATCTAGTGAAAAGAAGCAAGACAACGGCATTACGACAATGTGTGTAATCTGTGATGGTATAATCTGGAATATCTGAAACACTACAAATTAGCTTATGTAAGAAGATACAACACATAACATACACACATAGCCACAGCATGCCACACATACACTTGTCACATATATATATATACACACACACAATGTCACACACACACTTGTCACATATATATATATACACACACACCATGTCACACACACATGCACAGATATACACACACATACATTCAGATACACACACATACACACACTCAGACACATGCACACACACACCACGCATACATACTCACATACACGCAGGCATAAACACACACACACATACGTAGATATGTACACACACACACAGACACACAAACACACACACACACATACGTAGATATGTACACACACACCACACAAACACACACACAGGCACACACCACACACACAAACCACACACATCAAACTGAAATAGATGAAATGTTCAGAACTAATACAATACATACATATATAACATATATAAAATATATATAACATATATATGTTATATATATAACATATATAAAATATATATAACATATATAACATATATATGTTATATATATAACATATCATCATCATTTCATTTTACGTCCGCTTTTCCCTGCTTGCAAGAGTGGGACGGGAATTGATTCTGGCTTGATTTCTACAGCTGGATGCCCTTCCTAACACCAACCTCATTTACAGTGAGTGCTGGGTGCTTTTTTACCGTGGCACCTCCACGACCACTTTGCAGTGGAATGATAGGGACCCCAGTCCCTATCATTTCATTTCTACAGCTGAGTAAACTGGAGCAATGTGAAATAAAGTGTCTTGCTCAAGGAAACAACACATCACCCGGTCTGAGAATTGAACTCACAACCTTTCGATTGCAAGGCCAATGCTCTAACCACTAAGCCATGTGCCTCCATAACATATATATAACTAAACAAGAGAGGACCTTTGAAATATAGAAATAATGAAAAAGATGTCTTAAAATAGGAAACACAATACATAATATATAATAAATAGATAATAACAATGACAACTGATATTTAAAATTTCAACTGCTATCTCGATCCAGTGAGATTGTCTTAGAGAAGTGTAAGAGAGCGAGGTCAATTTTTATCACCTCTTTCTTGGTCTACCCACTCTGTAGCTTCTATCAATTTTCATTGCCCTGCACTTTTTTATACAACAGTCCACACTGTAAGGTGGTTGTGTAGGAGACATGGTGAAAAGGCTCCCAGTCCACACTGTAAGGTGGTTGTGTAGGAGACACGGTGAAAAGGCTCCCAGTCCACACTGTAAGGTGGTTGTGTAGGAGACACGGTAAAAAGGCTCCCAGTCCACACTGTAAGGTGGTTGTGTAGGAGACATGGTGAAAAGGCTCCCAGTCCACACTGTAAGGTGGTTGTGTAGGAGACACGGTGAAAAGGCTCCCAGTCCACACTGTAATGGTGGTTGGTGTTAGGAAAGGCATTCAGCTGTAAAAAAACCCTGCCAGAGACACTTCCGTACGAGTGAGACATGGTCTCACGACCATTCCCGCATCAAATGGAACAAAACCGTCTAACCCATGCTAGCGTGGATGATGGACGTTAAACGATGATGATAATGATGATGATGTATACATTATATATAATAATAAAAGGACGATTTGTTATGCCTTCATTATGTTTATTGAGTGAGGACATGTATTTCGCTATTGATCAGCTCAAGGTTCGATCTGGTCCGACTCTGGAATCAAAAGCTCATCGGACGTCTGCTGTGGTAACATTACACTCCCTTGATATATACATTATATATATATATATATAATGTGTATATATATATATATATATATAATGTGTGTGTGAGTTCAATTCTCAAACTGGGTGATGCATTGTGTCCTTGAGCAAGACACTTTACTTCACGTTGCTCCAGTTTACTCAGCTGTAGAAATGATTTGCATTGTCACTGGTGCCAACCAGTATCAGTCATTGCCTTTCCCTTGGACAACATCGGTGGTGAGGAGAGGGGAGAGGAGACTGGTACGGTGAAGTGATGGTACTTACAATAGATATTTTACACTGGAATTTCTTCCTTGATTAACAGGTTCCAGGGAAGCTTTTAACCGGGCTTTTGGTAATTGGGTCAATCCAACACCGTGCAGGATCCCTAGAGTAGTTTACAATATAACAAAGGATCATTATACATGTTTATATGTGATGTCAATATATGTTACTTTCTACATGGGGTGATACATGAAGTGTATACATGTCTATATATATATGTAAGTGTATGTTTGTGTCTATAATTACATGTATGTATGTATGTAATTTATATATGTATACTTTTACACAAGCATGTGCATGTGAAGGTATACACACACACACACACAAACACACACACATATATATATATATAATATATGGAAAGTTATATTTAAATTGGGTTTTATTTAATATCGTATATATATAATATATATATGTGTGTGTGTGTGTGTGTGCGCATATATATGCTGTATATAGACCCATACACAACATGTTGATGTATAAGAAGCATGTATATAATCTCACCGTGAATATTTTCAAGTGTAAAAATGATGTGTTTCAGAATGTTTATCTATCATTAGTACATATGTACTTGCTCCAAAACATTGAGATATCAAAAATTTGAAAGTCTTTTTGATTTTGTAAATAAACTATTTTTGTGGAAAGCCTATGTAAATATGCTTTCTGCAAAAATAATTTATTTACCAAATGCTTTAATCTATTGCTAGCAGTTCAAATTTAAAATGAAATAAAAGAGACTTACCTTGACCAGTCTGTGAAAGGAACTCTGCTGCACCCCCAATTGGTTTGGTAACAACACCAACTAGTCCTTTACCGACTCCAGTTACAAATCCGCTTGCTAATGAATTGTCGCTGAGTAGCTGAGATGATAAAACACCTTGAATTGGTTGGTCAGCAATCCCAGCAATAGCACCTACAACAGAGAGACAAGACACAATTACACACTTCACATGCCACAGTGAAGACAGGCTTCACAAGCCACAGTGAAGACACAGACTTCACATGCCACAGTGAAGGCACAGACTTCACAAACCACAGTAAAGACACAGACTTCACAAGCCACAATGAAGACACAGACTTTGCTAACCACTATGTAGGCAACCTATGTAGGCAACCCATCTAGGAAATCAGTATCTCCAAATCAAGCTAATACAGTATAGAGGAGATATTACAGTTTTGTCGAACAATTTCTGAAAGCTGAAAATAAGTGTGTGATCAGTTATAAAAGTATTCACTCTTTTGTGACTGTATTTCTAATGAGTAACATCATATTTCACACAATTAATAAAGAATTTTAAAGGATTTACTAAAAGGATTAATTAGTTCATTATTCAAACAGTAACTTAGCATATGGTTCTGATATAAAACTATGTTTGAAGATTTTAATTTAAATAGGAACCCTTCAAGATGGGTGGTTTTGTTTCATAAGAACCAGAGGTGGTTTTAGCTGGGGTTGGTGTCAAAAGGGTTAAATAGATATGCACAGTCTAATATTTTGCTATCTTATACAATAGAGTCAATTATTACAAATACACACATGAAAAAAAACAATAAGAATCCTTGATCTAAGTTATTTTTATAATAACGACATGAAATTTAGAGAAAATGTCACTGGTGTCAGTGATATCTTTCAATCATTACATGTGTGTGGAGAATTCATTTGACGAAATGTTATCAAATGATGGAATCTTTTATTTTGTATTAAATGCTAAGTGATATATCTGACTTGATATTAATTTCAGTGTAGATGTTGTCCATCTATTTCACACAGACACATGACAAGTTACACAGCAGGTTCAAGCTATACACCTCTGTGTAATGACACATGATAACCTTTTGTGATAATTTTATCACCATCAAACTGAAAGTTCATGATAGATTACAACTTCATAATGTCTTCTCTCTGCTTATTATTATTATTATTATTATTAGTCTGTAGTGAGATCAAAATACAATCTAATATATTGGGGAAATAACACCTTCCATTAGTCTTGGTTAGAGATCTCCAAACTTTTTTGAGATCATCAACTCCTTCATAGAATCCTGGAACCCTTCATTGACCCCAGTAAACAGAATATAAAATAAATAAACAAGAAAGACTAATTATATATAAATAAGAAAGCTGTAGAAGTTGTATTTTATTGTATTATTTTTTAATGGTGGATTGGCAGTAATCAGTAGAGCGTCAGACAACATGCTTTGCAGTATAGAGTTACGGCCCTTTACAGTCAAAGTTGAAACCCCATCGAGGTTAGCTTAGCCTTTCATCCTTACAGGGTCGATAAAATAAAGTACCAGTAATGCACTGAAGTTGATTTAACTGACCCTAACCCTAAAATCGTTGGCCTTGTGCCTAAATCAGAAATCATTATTTAATGTAGCTTCTTTTGGTCTGATTTCAAATCCCGCCAAGGTTAACTTTACCTTTCATCCTTACGGAGTCGATAAAATAAAGTACCAGTAATACACTGGCATAATTGCTGGCCTTGTGCCAAAAGTAGAAACAATTATTTAATGTAGCTTCATTTCTTTGTATAAATGTCAGGTTTTGATGGAGAGATCCATCAACCCTTGGGTAGGAGGGGCATACTGGTGTGGACATTGGGCAAAATCCCACACATCTGAGGAAGTTTGTGAGTCATTTCTTGACCTGCTAGAATAACCCAAATCTCCCTCAAACAACATACAGCTGTCTTAACCCTTTAGCATTTAAACCTGCAATATCCGGCCAGAATTCTCTCACCTCTTTCTGCTCAAACCGGCCATAACTGCCTGCTCATACTTACATTAAGGTATTGTTCTCAAAATAAATAATATCAAAATCTTATAGGTTCAATATTATGTGAGGTAAAGTGTTTACCGTGAAAATATAACAGTAAATACAGAGTAATGTAAATGCTAAAAGGTTAAAAAAAGACCACATTACATAACAGAGTCCTAAATGCAATGTCTGAATAAAAGATTGGATAGTATTGGTTGGGAGAGTGCTCTGATTATATATCTCTACTTAATCAGGATTGATCTAGAGCTAAACAACAACAGCAATAATATGAACAACATCTGCAAAGAACTCACCAAGTAGACTAATTCCAAGACCACTTAGTCCTTGTTTGAGACCATCAGATAAGCCAGTCGGGCGAATTCTTCGATTTTCTTCCTGCCGTTCTAGATGTCCAGCATCTAGTGAGAGGCGGTCCATATTGCGGGATACACTGGATGCAAAGTTCGTTATAGACGTAAGTGTACCTAGTAGAAGATATAAATAGACAGGTATGTTGAATGTACCACAAAAAGCCTTGCCCAGGTTTTGTACCTTAGAAGGAAACTTTCTATGTGCAAAGCACATGGTCATTTGTGACCAAAGAGGGTCTCTGCCTCTACCTATATATATATATATATTTATATATATATATATATATATATATATATATATATATATATATATATATAAAGACCTGTAGAGCAATATTTATTATTAGTACAGATTAAAGTTTAAGCAAAGAATCTCTGCTTTCACCCTATTACATGATCTTCTGAAACTATACATGTTACCAGTCAGTGAAGTAACATTAAGTATACAATATAGAATGAAAAGAAACATTAAATGACATACCTGCAGTAACATTTCTCAGCAATGAAGACATTCCTTGGGACACACCTGTAAGGAAGGCTCCAGGCCCTTGTGTTAAACCTGTAATTGGTAGCTTGAACAAATCAGCCACACCTGTGCCAATATTGCGAACAAGGCCTGTAGGGTTACCAAGTATCTCCAAAGAACCAACAACAATTCCTGGAAAACAAACAAACAAATAAATAAATAAGAAGTAGAGATGAGGTGTGATGAGATGTGATGTGATGAGAGGAGATGTGATAAGGCAGGAATGAAGATAAAGATTTTCTGGTAGAGATAACAGATGAGATGTAATGTGATGTGATGAGGTAGAAATGACGATAAAGTTATTACCATAGCAGTGAAAGATGAAATGAGATGTGAGGTGATGAGGTAGAAATGTTAACATCAGTATGAGTGGCCAGTTATGGCTGGTTTGAACAGAAAGAGGTGAGAGAATTCTGGTCAGATACGGTCGGTTTAAATGCTAAAGGGTTAAATATCAAAAGACTTACCAGCACGAAATAAAGCTCCGGATGCGTAATGCATAGTAATAGATCGTATGAGATGTTGGGACGATGTAAATATTTCATTCTTTTCAAACTTGCCAAATGATAACGGTGAATGGTCGGATGCAATGAAAAGCTTCAATGATGCATGGACACTGAGTAATGTGTTGATGGGATGGATGCACAAATACTGCATTCTGATGGGGGTGTTATGCACTTTTGCAGCCTGCAGCAACGACTGCGGCAAATGTTTTAGGCTGTTAGATTCTTGAGGTTCACTGGAGAGAGGAGTTGGAATGAATGCATGAAGCTCTTTGAAAAGACGATAAATGAAAGCATCTTCCACAAACAGAGCTAAAGGCTGTACGGAAATATCTAGAGCCCTGATGAAGGAACCAGAATTTTGAGAAACATCACTCTCCAAGACTAGTTGTAAATGTAGGAAGCTATCAGATTTTAGAATAGCATGCTTCTCCACTGCACTCATATGACTCTCAATTGTTGGTGACGTCTTTTTGGATGAAGCTGGAGACTGCTGACGGATGAGAATGACTGGAAAATCATACTGTGCTCTGTGAAATAGTTGATTATCAATTTGGATGTCACCAATGCAAAGGCTACTACAAGATTTCGACATTTGCAACATCTGTGATGGGAAGTTCGTTGCTGGATAGTGAGCCAAGAAAAGGTTTGAGAGGGATATACATAAGATTTCACCAATTATATCAGAGGAGCTCATTTCATCCAGTATGATAATACAGACATTTTTTAGTAAACAACCACAATTGAAACAAATGTCCCACTTGGGTTCTACTGTTGACAACATGTTAGCCTTCTGTAAGGACATGACAGATGAATATGTTAACGATTTCTTCATAGATTCCTTCGTGCCTGATGTTATTTGGTCTTTGATGAGGACAGTGGTTTCTCGACCTTTTATTCGACTGCGGATTTCTTTTGCAGATATGTCTGCTTTGCTGACCGGTTCCAAAATTAAATAAGTTGTCATGTTAACCCTTTCCACGTGGACTTTGATGTCAGAAAAGTTTGGTATACGAAGAAAAGTATCGTAATGTGACAAAATATCAATTCCATTGCTCCACTGAGCTTTTGTACGTCCACAACTATCATCCAGCGATGACACACCAATGTGAAGCTTTGGCAGTATTTGACCCCCTGGCATTTCGGGGAAGATAGAGTTTATAAAAGGCAAGGTGTAATACACACACTTGCCAGAATCTATCGTAGGAAGAACATCCAGATATTCAGTTTCTTCTACAACTGTTACATCTATTTAGACGAAAAAAAAAAAATAAAAAAAGAATAAAAAAGAAAACAACAACGATAAATCCAAAGGAAAAATTAAATTAATTTAAATCACAGTAAATTTAAAATAAGCATCAACATTGAGTATAAAAAATATTCTTATATATTGGGTATATGAACAAAATTTGTACAGCACCAAGTTTGTTCCATCTTTGGGGTTTATATGTCCAATTTATAAAACTATTTATCATAGTCAAACAATATTGAAGCTTCTTTTAAATTCATACTTCCTATCTCGCTCAACGATTCTATAAAATAGATTGCGTAAATTACAGTATTTTCTCATGTATATATTGAGAAATTTTGAATTAAAATTGAGGGCAAAAATGGTGAGTTATCCATGAGTACAGATTTTCAGAAATTTTTTTATTGTGCTTAAAGATGCTCATTTTAAACGGCAAGATTGCAAATATGTGTTGACAACAACTGTTTACAAATGGTATTTGATGCACCAGCAATATTGGTATATCAAATACCGTTTGATATACCACCAATATTGGTTATTTAGGAATTATTTAATAAAACAAAGAAGAAAGACAAGAAATTCAAGAGTATATAATCCCTACCACTGATGCTGAGATTCATTAAAGTTTGCCCATAGGTGACTGGGAAAGAGCAACAGTTTGAAATCAAGCATCCAGGAGATATATCCTGCTCCACTACAAAGTATGTGAGTCCTCCATCTGTATGACCACTGATAACCAAGGGACGAGTTGTTGCATAGTCACTGACTTTTATTGGTACAGAAGTTGTGAGACGAACTCCAGCTTTACTGGAAGTCATTCTCATGGTAAAAGACCAGGCAGCATCATCTATGGAGTAAAAATGGAAAATAATAATAATAATAGATTTCTGTAATGTTAAATTAATTATCATTTTTATATCCCTTTTTCCATGTTAGCATTGGCTGGACATCACGATCTCAATATTTTTCAGGTTGGGTGTGCAATGTCAATGTGCATGATTGACCAAGCATAGACGAGTTGAGAGAGAAACTGGGTATAAGAGGGATAAGCTGTAGTATGCAGGAGAGAAGACTGCGATGGTATGGACATGTGATGCACATGGAGGATGACCGCTGGGTAAAGAAGTGCAAAGAAATGCCAGTAGAAGGAAGGTGCAGTAGAGGAAGACCATGAAAAACATGGGCGGAGGTGGTGAGAGCAGACTTCAGATCGTTGAAGCCCACAGAGGAGATGACAAAGGACCGTGACGAATGGAGAGAAGCTGTGCTGCAAGCAGGGAAAAGTGGATGTAAAATGATGATGTTGATGATGTCTGGGTGCATTTATCATGTCACCAGAACTAGAGAGGCTGTCTGCTAGGACTTAAGTGTCCTCTTTACACTGCATCAATTTCTGTTTAGAGTGACAGTTCCGCTAGACAGATTGTCTTCACTATGCCTTACAGAGTCGATGTCTCCTCCATGCAAGTATTTATTTGATGTTACTGCTCTCCAAGACAGGTTGCCTTAGCTACAGTTGGTAGAGTCCACAGCTACTCAAAATGAAATAATTAGGGTTTTTTTTTTAACCCTTTAGCATTCACATTAATCTATATTTACTATTATTTTTACTATTATCTCACATAATATTGAATCTAAGAGATTTTGATATTATTTATGTTGAGAACAATGCATTAACATCAGTATGAGTGGCCGGTTATAGCCAGTTTGAACAGAAAGAAGTGAGAGGATTCTGGCTGGATACAGCTGGTTTAAAATGCTAAAGGGTTAAATCATCAAACTAAGAAAGTAGAAAGATAGAGGCACATGGCTTAGTGGTTAGAGCTGTAGAAATCAAGCCAGAATCAGTTCCCGTCCCACCCTTGCAAGCAGGGAAAAGTGGACGTAAAATTATGATGATGAAGATGATGATATTGATTGTACTTTCATACCTATAGGTTCTGCATCATGCCATTGTTGTTTGTTGTTTTTATCAATCTCTCGCAGTCGAATGTAATGAACAAAATTATTCTTCTGATTGAAATCAAAACCTTGATGTTTTTCTTGTAACATAACTGTCCATGATGAAATAGGACTCAAATTCTCTGCCTCTTTAGACTGGCTGTGGCTTGGAATATTATATTGTTCTATTTCCTTAGGAAGAGTAACCTAAAATAATTCCAAAACCATAAAAGTAATTTTATTCAAAAGAAATAAGTAGTTTACAAATGAAATACTAGTCTTAGTCCTTTTGAAACCAAACTGCCAGAAACTGACCCTGGTTCTATAATACTAAGTGACTATATTTATTTTCAAAAACTTCCATCATAGTTTTAAGTAAGTCCCTTTGTTACGTTATGTTCCAAAAAACAGCTTAACAACGAAAAATATAAGGTTTATTATGGATTGGCAGTATCGGTAGAGAGTCGGGCGCCATGCTTTGACGCATAGAGTTATGGCCCTTGCCATTCTGAGTTCAAATCCTGCCGAGGTTAACTTTGTCTTTCATCCTTACAGGGTCAATAAAATAAAGTACCAGTAATATACGGGGTAATTGATGGCCTTGTGCCAAATGTAGAAACAATTATTAAATCTTTCTAAATACCTGATCATTTTCAAAATTATTAGAAAATTACAGATGTTGCCTTTTATTAGAAATATGATTCTGAGAGGATTAAAGTGAAGTTTCTAGGGTATCAATATTATAGTAACAGTTTGTTACAGAATCATAAATGTTTATATTTTTAGAAAAAAAAAAGGTAATATAGAGTTGTTGTTAATCCCTGATTCTAATGGTATTGATGACACAAATAAAATACAACTGGGAATTGATACCTGTCTGTAATGATAGGGAAACTTTTAAGAATACAATGAGTAAAGATAGACTTTATAATGTTGAAGAGAAGAAATTTAGGATGAAAAACTAGGTTGATATTCAATTGAATATAAAAAAAAAAAAAGAGGTATTTAAAAAAAGGAAATTTTTATTATGCATTCTGTGAAGTATGCTGTGTATATCCAGTTTAGAATAGGTACACTGTATCCTTGCATGTCATAAGAAGCAACTAAATGGTTAACACCAGGATGGGCATCTGGTTGTAAAAACATTGTCTCAAAAAGGGCCCCCATGGCATACATAAAGCCCATAATGGGACCTGCAAAGCTACTATTCTTCTTGACAAGCAAGGTTGGGTAAGGGGTGCATATTTCAATCATATTCTGGTTTTGGCATGGTTTTCTAGAGCTAGATGCACTTCCTAATGCCAATCACTTCACAGAGTGTACTGTTAGGTTTGAAACTGCAACCACAGAATCGGTAATATAGTTATAGGTAATAATTGAAAACCCAAAAAAAAGGGCACTTACCTTGCCATATCCCAATGGAACACAGAGCGTTTGAATTTGATAGGCGGTTCCACTCAGGTTTGTTATAGAAAACCGCTCTGACACTGAAATGACCCTTATGTTGTTATGTATTGATGAATTTACAGTGAAGAAATAAGCCTGAAATGAAAGTATTACAATAATGTAGTATACATCAAAAGTGTTAAATAAGAACATGTATCAGAAATAGACCTGGAGAGGGATGGCCTCTACCAGGCTTAAAATGCAGAAGAAACACTGTATGTCAATACGGCGTCCCTACGAGTCTCTCAGAAGTTACGGGACCATATCAAACATTAATTCCTGACAAGACCAGAATGTTTTTTCTCTGAGAATTTCCCATACTCTGAGGAAGGGCTAAAACTAAATGAATATACTGAATATATCATCACTACCATTAGTTAACATTCTGGGAAAATGGACATTAAATGATGATGATGTTAGCTGGACAACTGTGTCTTAGATAAATGGTAAAGTCACAGATATGAGGCTGCCTATCTTAAACAAAAATTAATGTAGAATTATTGGAATTGTCTTTCCTTGGAAATATTGTAAAGAAAGGTTTAAGAGATAAAAAGAAAACTTAAGCTTACCACTTTGTTGCTAGCTGTCATATCGGAGAAAATTGCAGTGTGTACAAAACCATCTGTATACAGTGTTTCACCAATATCTGTTCGGTATCTCCTAGCAGCAACGTCTTCATCGGAAAGTGGAATCTTCCCAGATGTTAACAATTCACTAGAAGTCACAAGACCAAGCTGGAAATATTCCTGAAAGTATAAATATGTAAAGATTTTGTTCAATGTCTGTGAGAATAAATGAATGAATGAGAGAGAGAGAGAGATATTCTGCAACATCTCTTGTGCATTTGCAGTTTACACAATGTACATCATATATAATCGTTACATTCTAGAGAGAAATGAAGCAAGCATGCTCCGTTGGATGTGCAATGTCAACGTGCATGAATGACCAAGCATAGATGAGTTGAGAGAGAAACTGTGTATAAGAGGTTCCTTTTAGCTAGAATTTTTGTTTCGGAATGGTCCTTGTCTAGCAAGTGGACTTATTCTGAGACAGTGTGTGGAAACTAAAATGGTGGAAGAGTCATTTTAGTCACAATTGTACATGTCTGGCAGATGACTTCATCAGAGACTGTGCGTTGAAATTAGGCCGTCCTACCCATGCTAACGTGAAAATGGACTCTAATCGATGATGATACAGTCACACCTGAGGTCCTTGAAGATGACACAAATGACAAGGTGAAAAAGCCAAAGTTCCACATACCTGAATTCCAGTAGGTGTGAAAGTAGCATCACATGGAATGTTCCATTGTTGATTATAGGGTGAAATAACAAGTAGAGGTGTGTTAGTGTTATTAGTGAAGAGGTATGATGGTACTATGTCTAGCAATACAGTGCTGCACCCAGGCCAATACTCAGTCAAGCTGATATCAACATCAATACTAAATGCATCATGTTTTGACAAAACTGGTTTGCTACATGATATGGCAGGGTTAACATTACGGGATTCTTTCACTGGAACAACATCTCGGTACCTGAAATTATATAAAAAAAAGCAACATTATCTATCTCTCTCTTTTTCAAATGTTTTATGCCTATTTTTCAGCCTGCTCCCTCTTAAATCATGAAAATCTGTCCAGCCTATGGCAACAGGGAGAGCAGATGTGTATTATTATTATTATTATTATTATTATTATTATTAGGGCGGTGGATTGGCAGTATCGGTAGCGGGTCGGACGCCATGCTTTCCAGCGTAGTTACGTCCCTTTATGATCTGAGTTCAAATCCCGCCGAGGTTGACTTTGCCTTTCATCCTTACGGAGTCGATAAAATAAAGTACCAGTAATGCACTGGGATAATTGCTGGCCTTGTGCCTAAAGTAGAAACAATTATTATTATTAAGGGCAGTGGATTGGCAGTATCGGTAGAGCATTGGGCACCATGCTTTGCAGCATAGAGTTATGGCCCTTTATGTTCTGAGTTAAAATCTCACAGAGGTTAGCTTTGCCTTTCATCCTTATGTGGGGTCGATAAAATAAAGCACCAGTAATGTACTGGGGTCGATTTAATCGACTTTCCCCTCCCCTTCAAATTCAAACAGTTCGGTATAAGCAAGACACGGTCACCTGACCCATCTTGCCTCAAATTGGAAAACCTGTCTAACCCATGCTAGTGTGGAAAGTGGACGTTAAACGATGATGATGATGATGATGATGATCACCAGATAGCAAACAAAGTGATATATAATATGTAAAAAAACCCTTACTTATCATGAATTTTAATGTATGGCCATTTTGCTGGTCCTGTATCCTTCTGCCAATCAACAAGTAAGGTTTCAATGTTTACAGGATTTGAAATAGGAGCTCTTTTAACCTGTTCTATCATTCCAGTTGAGATAGCCATTGCTGGAGTTGATTTCTGTAAATTTTCACTGAAGGAAAAATATAAAAATTTGTAAATTAAAGACAAAAGCAGCATGAAAAATAATTATAGATCAGACATGGATCAGAACAATATGACTAAGCTTTAAAAAAAGAACAACAAAACATGTTATTTATCTGTTCCTACCAATGTGTACAAACCCAGCCAGAGTTATAACTCATTATGCATTTGTTAATTACTGAACAACCAGCCGTACTAACATATACAAGTAATATACTACTGAGATAAACTATGTATATAGTAAACGAGAAAATGATGGATAAAATATCTACATTAAATGTACCCTAGTTGAAATATTAAGCAATTTATCTACATCAACCCTTTAGCATTTAAACCGGCTGTATCCGGTCACAATTCCCTCACCTCGTTCTGTTTAAACCGGCCATAACTGGCCACTGATACTGATGTTAAAGTATTGTTCTCAAAATAAATAATATCAAAATCTCGTAGATTCAATATTATGTAAGATATCATGTGAGATAAAGCCTCTACTGTGGAAATACAACAGTATAAATATAGAGTAATGTAAATGTTAAGGGGTTAAACTTACCCTAGTTGAAATGTTAAGGAATGTACAATATCACCACCGAGACAAGACAGCTGGAAAGGTTGGCCTTCACTTGGAATTTCAATTTGTTGTAAATTTCCAAGCTTTGGTGTTTCTAGATCAATATAGAGTGGCTGAGGCAAATGGGACTTCAGAACAAACAGGGGTGATAGGATAATCTATAGAGAATAGAACAGTTGTGGTGGTGAACACTATATAGAGAATAGAACAGTTATGGTCGTGAATACAATATAGAGTATAGAACACTATATAGAGTATAGAATAGTTATGGTAGTGAACACTATATAGAGTATAGAATAGTTATGATGGTGAACACTATATAGAGAATAGAACAGTTATGGTCGTGAATACAATATAGAGTATAGGACACTATATAGAGTATAGAATAGTTATGGTAGTGAACACTATATAGAGAATAGAACAGTTGTGGTGGTGAACACTATATAGAGAATAGAACAGTTATGGTCGTGAATATAATATAGAGTATAGAATAGTTATGTTAGTGAACACTATATAGAGTATAGAATAGTTATGGCAGTGAACACTATATAGAGTATAGAATAGTTATGTTAGTGAACAATATATAGAGTATAGAATAGTTATGTTAGTGAACAATATATAGAGTATAGAATAGTTATGGCAGTGAACACTATATAGAGTATAGAATAGTTATGGCAGTGAACACTATATAGAGTATAGAATAGTTATGGCAGTGAACACTATATAGAGTATAGAATAGTTATGGCAGTGAACACTATATAGAGTATAGAATAGTTATGGCAGTGAACACTATATAGAGTATAGAATAGTTATGGCAGTGAACACTATATAGAGTATAGAATAGTTATGGCAGTGAACACTATATAGAGTATAGAATAGTTATGGCAGTGAACACTATATAGAGTATAGAATAGTTATGGCAGTGAACACTATATAGAGTATAGAATAGTTATGTTAGTGAACAATATATAGAGTATAGAATAGTTATGGCAGTGAACACTATATAGAGTATAGAATAGTTATGGCAGTGAACACTATATAGAGTATAGAATAGTTATGGCAGTGAACACTATATAGAGTATAGAATAGTTATGGCAGTGAACACTATATAGAGTATAGAATAGTTATGGTAGTGAACACTATATAGAGTATAGAATAGTTATGTTAGTGAACACTATATAGAGTATAGAATAGTTATGTTAGTGAACACTATATAGAGTATAGAATAGTTATGGTAGTGAACACTATATAGACTAATGAATTAAAAAAAATAAGAATAAAACTTCTTAACTTACCAATTTCTGGATAGCTAAGCCATAGTCCTGGGAGTATATGTGGCACCACAGATGGATGTATTGGTTCTTTACAAGTATTGGAATCTGTGGCAGCAAAAATATACAATAAAAAAAACAATAGACACATGAATAAGAACATGTAGCAGGGCTGGAGTAAGGGAATGGCAAAGGGCCAGACAACATGACAATATTCCCATTTCGTTGGGGTAGGCTCTTCATCTGGGATGTTACATGCTGTGCCGCCTATGTCACCTTCTCTAGCGATAACCTGGTGTGTTCAACTACCAACCCAGGCTTCACTAACTGCCAGGCTGAAGGGGATAAAATGTCATAACCCATATCAGCTGCTCTCTGATAGATTTGTGGTGTAGAGCCTGTAGCAGAGGAGACTTCCGTGTTCTTGGGCAATGGACTACATACCTACCCACTGTTATCAGAGCAGAGTTGGCTGCCTGCAAGATGGAGTGGCTGTTTCAGTGTCTCCTTCGCTGACCTCGAGGCAATGTTTTCTCCATCTTGTCGGCCAGGACCAAGTGGTGGATGACATATCAGAGAACATGATTTCTACAAATCATACATACTTTATTACTTATAGCAAAGGTTTTGAAGTAGAATTAGATCGTCAATGAACATTTGTCTTCCAATTTTCTCTGAGAAAAAACTCACCTTGACAAGACGCGTTTCTTTCATACGTTCACCACAGATGTATACCTCCTGTGACCATGCTGTTGGCACACCTGACTGACGCAAACGTAAAACACATGGTTCTCTTTCATCATAAATCAGCGACCTGCCGTTCTTTGATGCCTCCAAGGTCGTTGATGTATAGGTAGTTCGATGTCTGTTAGTGACCACTTTCATTTCCATAGGAAAACTGAGGCGATTGGAGAACAGCAGCTGACCACGGATGATAACCTACAGAGAGAAACACAAACAAATATTTCAAATACCAACAAATATTTTATACCGTTTTATATATTATTTTGTCCTTTTACTAGTTTTAGTCATTAACCCTTTAGTGTTTACATTACTCTATATTTACTATTATATTTTCATGGTAAAGGCTTTACTTCACATAATTATCTCACATAATATCGAATCTATGAGATTTTGATATTATTCATTTCAAGAACAATACCCTAACATAAGTATGAGAAGCCAGTTATGGCCGGTTTGAACAGAAAAAGGTGAGAGAATTCTGGCCAGATATGGCTGATTTAAAGGATTAAGCTGCAACCATGCTGGGGCATCAAAGAACTTATTTTTTTCAAATCTGGTACTTATTTTATCAACATTAAGACTCTTTCCCTACTATATCAAGCATTAAACTAATATATTTCTTCATTGTACCATGTTGTTTGATTTATTATTTCTGTTTACGTTTTGCATATATATTTCATCAATCACATATTATCAAACTGAAACCAGTAAAAGAATAAAAGAAAGACTTTAACATTTAAACTGGCCATATCCGGCCGGAATTCTCTCACCTCTTTCTGTTCAAACTGGCCATAACTGGCTGCTCATATTGGCGTTAAGGTATTGTTCTCAACATAAATAACATCAAGATCTCATAGATATGATATTATGTGAGATAAAGCCTTTACAACAAAAATACAATAGTATATATAGAGTAATGTAAATGCTAAAGGGTTAAGATGAGGAGATAAAAAACATTGTGTTTTAGACGAACCTGTTTTTGAACATTTGATAAAGCTTTCACCTTGATGATCAACTTCAAGTTACTAGAGTTGGTTGCAACAACACGTACAGTGATGCCTTCTTCATCAATGGAGAATGGATCACACCAGAACCAAGTCTCAGCATTAACACAGACATGCAGCATCTGTTGGTGAAAGAAAAGAAGAAAAAGAACAAGCGTAACTATAGTGTTCACTCTTAACATCCTATACCACATGGAACCATATTTAAAAAGACATTCTTAAATAGTACAAAACCACATTATGACTACTATATCATATGGAAATGTATAGTCTTTACCAAAATACTGCATCATCATTCTTTCACAATCCTGTGATCTATTTCAGCATCAAGGGTACCATCTCTACTAAGTGCATTTCCAAGAAACACAGTGTGTGCTGGGTACTTTTTGCCGTGTCTTTTACATGTCCACTTTACAGTGTGGGTTGGGTGTTTTAGGGCTGGATTTCTATGGTTGGATGCCCTTCCTAACGCCAACCACATTTACAGTGTGAACTGGGCATTATTTTACAAAGGTTAACAAAAAAGAAAGAATGAAATCACTGAAGAAGGTTTTAAAAGTGTATTGGGTGTAAGATTTCAGTTCAATATGATTTAGAAACAGATCTCTACTTACTGGAGACGGTGTTTTCTGTGAACACCAGCTATAACAGTACATTTCCTCAGGCTTCAAAACCAAGTTTTCTGAGGTTCCAGTCTGGAAAAAGTGGAAAACAATATACATATATAAATCTTCATTCATGAAGTCAAGTCATAATGATAAATATATATCGGGAAGGTCCTCATAATTTCGTACAAATGAAACAGTTCTAGTCCTGTAAGATTCATTTCTATATTAAAGAACGATGTTTACACTCTACTAATGTATTGCGTCTCTTTTTTAACTGTGGCCACCCACCGATATTGCTTTGGATCTATATATATATATATATATGTTTATGTATTTGTTTTGTAAGATTCTTGATGTGAAGTTGTGTGTTGAAACAGATATTATTATATTTGGAGATTGCCAT
This sequence comes from Eledone cirrhosa, assembly GCA_964016885.1. Classification (NCBI taxonomy): domain Eukaryota; kingdom Metazoa; phylum Mollusca; class Cephalopoda; order Octopoda; family Eledonidae; genus Eledone; species Eledone cirrhosa. The sequence continues at coordinate 5,885,468 of OZ024755.1, forward strand.
TCTGCAAATGAAAACACATGCACTATTTGCTTTTCACTTCAGCTTTATTATTAGTTAATTCATCAAGAACTCTTTCATCACACACTCTGTGTCGCCTTTTCTTTTTGTTTTTGTTCGTATTCCATTTACTCCATGTTGGAAGGAAAGAATTAGATAAGAGATTATACAAAAATCTGAAAACTTACCTGACCAAAACATATCATACTGTAAGTATCATTACATATGATGTAATGACTGAATACAACTTTATCACAGGAAGTTGAGAGGACTGTTGGTTTCTGAAACATTAAAAATGTCTAGTTTTAAGAATTATCACTAAAGAAAGACAAAGGTTATAGATTTACACACACACACACCTACATGTATATATGTGTTTTTATTGGCAGTATGACACTCACAAAATTTAACAACAAATATATATATATACCATCATCATTGTTGTAAAGTCCACTTTCCCTGCAAGTGAGGGTTGGTTGAGTTTACATAGACCAAGTCAGTACTGAAGCAGGGACACTGACCTCCCAGATAGGCCAGGGATCTGTGTCTTACTTATGTACAGTCTCATGTTCCAATGTTCCACCATGTTCACGGGAGTGGTTGTTATGACTTTGACACAACTGAAGGTCCTCCCAACCCTTTGTTTGGATAGTAACCAGTGATGACAACGAAGATGATATATATATATATATGTACACACACATATTCATACATATGTTTATTTATATAGTAAGGTCAATACAGCAATATTAGAGATGAGAGATAGACTAAATATTATTAATATATGGTAACACATACTATGAACTGTTTCCAGACTTCTGTGGTACAATGTAGAGTATGTACAGCTCCTTTGCCAACACGAACCATCAAGTTATCAACACTACAATCAACACTGATGAGTTGACACTGTGGAAGAGAACATTTAATGGACTAGAAATAAATATAAAGTAGCAAAGTCATGAGAAATAAGTGGAAGAATTTGAGATAAAAACAAGGGATATTTTCTAAGTTTAGAATGATGAAAAGAAAAATGATTTCACCCGTCTGACACCAATCTGTCTGATTTTAAGACAAAAAAAAAACTTATTTTAAAGTGCATTTGTGAGTCTTATATCGTATACTAATAATTGTTTCTACATTTGGCACAAGGCCAGCAATTACCCCAGTGCATTACTGGTACTTTATTTTATCGACCCCCATAAGGATGAAAGGCAACGTTAACCTCGACAGGATTTAAACTCAGACCGCAAAGGAACGTAACTCTATGCTGAAAAGCATGGCGTCCAACCCTCTACCGATACTGCCAGCATAAAACTCACGAATGCATTTACTAAATCTAATAATGTCTTTCATTAGATTTAAGGTAGAAATAAGGTGGAAGAAAGTAAGACACTGTATGATAGATTATCTGACTGTACTGTGATCCACATATGAAGCCTGTACATGGTTGAATGAACTACTAGAAATAACAGCCAAATATCTCTTAAATCACACCCTTAAATAAGGAAGGTACACATTGGATGCACTAGTCCTAGATAGTTCTAAAATGATAAGATGTTCACAACTGGAGTCCTTTTGATCAAAGGTCTGTTTGATGTGACTGACCTACCATGACATTCCCGAGGAAAAATAACCATACTATTCATAAAATGTCTCTTAGTAAAACACCATACCACAACAGTTCTATAACTAAATCACAAAACAGATTGATAGTAAATATATTGAAGACTCACCTCCCCGTCAGGGATTATAGTTACCTCCCCTTGTAAGCTGAAAGGTTTCACAATAGTCTGCTGTGTGAGATAACGGAATTCTACGATATCCAGCTGACAGGCACACGAGAACTGAAACATAAGGGATTATATATACTCACAGTAATATACACGGTACATGTGTACGTGTAAATGTAAGTGTGAATGTGTGTCTGTCTGTGTTTATATATATGTGTATGTGTGTGTATGGATACACATTTCAATAATAGGTTATCATATACTAAGCACTTCATATAACAATCATCATCCATATCACATCCCATGTCTGCACCAGTATAATCTTCTCTCTTGCACTCTACATCTGGTTCCATATATATATATAACGAAGGAAGTGTGGTAAGGAACCAGGTGGACCATAACACACCAGAGTACTCAATACTTTGGGTAGTAGAGTGGGTAATAGAAATATAGTCAAGACCCCGACGGCAGAGCTCAAGCCGTTTCAACAGCTATTTCTGGACTAAATTAAATTTTTCATTTAGTCGAGAAATATATATATATATATGTACTATACATGCACATTTGATGATTGTAGTTCACCTGAGCACTGTACACAATAATTTTCATTATTTCATTATTATACTGTATACACTTGAATATAAGCTGGCTTGCCCCTGCCTCCTTATCTTCCTATTTTATGTTTAGAGAAATGAGCAACAATCCAAACCCTGTTTATAAGCCGAGGCAGCTAATCAACACATTGTTTAGGTGGTGTATATAAGCCGATTCCAACCCTCCCTCCATTTTGCCATCGATATTTTTTGGTCACATATTCTTCGGCTTACATTCAAGTATATACAGTGCATCTTTCAATGAGTATATACACTACATCTTTCAATGAGTATATACACTACATCTTTCAATGAGTATATACACTACATCTTTCAATGAGTATATACAGTACATCTTTCAATGAGTATATACAGTACATCTTTCAATGAGTATATACAGTACATCTTGCAATGAGTATATACAGTACATCTTGCAATGAGTATATACACTACATCTTTCAATGAGTATATACACTACATCTTTCAATGAGTATATACAGTACATCTTTCAATGAGTATATGCAGTACATCTTTCAATGAGTATATACACTACATCTTTCAATGAGTATATACAGTACATCTTTCAATGAGTATATACAGTACATCTTTCAATGAGTATATACAGTACATCTTGCAATGAGTATATACAGTACATCTTGCAATGAGTATATACACTACATCTTTCAATGAGTATATGCAGTACATCTTTCAATGAGTATATACACTACATCTTTCAATGAGTATATACAGTACATCTTTCAATGAGTATATGCAGTACATCTTTCAATGAGTATATACACTACATCTTTCAATGAGTATATACACTACATCTTTCAATGAGTATATACACTACATCTTTCAATGAGAATATACACTACATCTTTCAATGAGTATATACACTACATCTTTCAATGAGTATATACAGTACATCTTTCAATGAGTATATACACTACATACTTGCAATGAGTATATACACTACATACTTGCAATGAGTATATACACTACATACTTGCAATGAGTATATACACTACATACTTGCAATGACGTTCTCGTAGTATGTCCGCCAGAGTAAGACCCCATAACAGCTGGTGATTCCAATATTAGCACACCCCATTCTTGATCTGACGGGTCATTATCTTGGAAGGTAAATGGCTTTAGTTTGTCTGGTACACCTAGATGAAAATAAGAAAAAAGGTTCAACTTAACCCTTTAGCATTTAAACCAGCCATATCTGGCCTCTTTCTGTTCAAACTGGCTGTAACTGGCCACTCATACTGATGTTATGGTATTGCTCTCAAAATGAATAATATCAAAATCTCATAAATGCGATATTATGTGAGATAAAACCTTTACTGTGAAAACACAATAGTAAATATAGAGTAATGTAAATGCTAAAGGGTTAAATTAAAACCTTCTAACATGACAATAAGATATATATATATATAGAGAGAGAGAGAAAGAACCATATATTGTTTGAGAAATACATAGTATTTTCTATATATATATATATATATATATAAAAACCACATATCATCATCATCATCATATTTAGGAAAATTACATACTTCAAGATGGGAAGAACTTTTACTACCTTGAAGTACATATTTTTCCTAAATATTGTGGTTTATATATGTACAAAATACTGTGTTTCTTAAATGATATATATGGGTCTTTCTCTCTCTCTATATATATATAAATATCTCTTAATTTGAATTATTGATGCTCTAGACAAATGTCCATTGAGCTTTTCTACTGAGAAACGCAAGCATCATATATATATATATATATATATATATATATATATATATATATATATATGTTGTGGTACCTTAAGTTAGTGTATATATATATATATATATATATATATGCATAGTACTTTTTGACAAGTCGACTTACCTTCACCCAAAACATTAAAATGGTTGCTGAATTTCAGAAGCATTGTTGGCATGGTAACAAGAACTTGGACAACAGGAACAAGACTGGGGATGAAGCATGAATCTACACGCATACAGGCTGCAAGGGAAGCTGGCAGCACACAGGGGTAGCTTCCATCATAATCATCAACCCTGAGGATTAAAAAATTATTTTTTTACCTGAAGATGCGTAGTTAATAAAATATATATATTACATGGTTCGCAGTAGAATCTACACTTCTGGACCATGTTTTAGTTAAGTATTCAAACACCTAGCTTGATCATCACCATCACCATCAACATCGTTTCTACATATGCTTTTCCATGCTTGCATGGGTTGGACGGATCCTTCTCAGCACAGCATGGCCAACTGGCCAGACTTGTCTCATGACATGGACGACCTGTCTAACCCATGCAAGCATGGAGAATGGACGTTAAACAAAGATGATGGTGATGATGATTACTGCAAGAAAACCTTTTATGATAGGGCCTACCAGAACAGGAATGATGGGGAACTAAACAAAAATGACAGAGATTGTAGTCAGAAAACTTACCCTGATGAAGTGGAGGAGTGTGAATGGCAGGTTGTATATCTCTGATGGATTACAACACGCCACATTTGGGCAGCCATCAGTTCAGGACCATTGACTGCCCTTACTTCAGGCAGAGGTAAAGTACTGCTCTCATTTTCTGATAGTGTGAAGTTCTGATAGGCAAAAAATTGGTTGACCAAAGAATCCCAGTATTGCAGGGTGCAAGGGATCTAGAAGATAAGAAAAAGAAAAAAAAAAATTTCAATTTTTTACGCAACCCTATTTTGGGGAAGCCTACCCCAGTACAATGGAAATTGAAAAAAAAACAGATGCAAGGTTTCTTACCTGTGATGGTTGCTGGTCTGTAAAATTGGCCTCATCTAGAAGACTGAATGGTACAGGTGAGATGGTGACATGAGATAGGACACGACTCTGATCATAACACCATGTCATGGAACTGTTACCATTATTATCACAATTGCAGAATAATATCTGATGCGGGCCAGGGTGCCCATCTGTTACCACTGAATAAGAACAAAAGAAAAATATAAGAATGAAATATGGGGCAGGGTTCGGAAGCTACTATAACATAAATGGGGTTCTAAATATTGAAGTAACATGGCTGAATATGGAACGAGTGAAGTTAAGAATAATTAGAAGGATTCTTCTCTTATTCTTCTTCACCCACTTATCCCTGAGAGGGTCGTGGGGACAGAGTCCTCAAACACCCCTTCCAGCAGGTCCTTACAGAAGCAACCATCTCCAATTGATCCAGATGGATCCCGAAACAAGACCAGTTGTGCTCATTGATGTTATCCAACCATCTTGCTCGAGGTCTACCCCTGGGTCTCCTACCCGTTGGTTTTGCCTGTAAAATCTTCCCTGAGACATTCTAACCACACGCCCATCAGCAATAAGTTGACAAAGAAGTAGACATTATATATTTATAATTCAATGTGCAGGACTCAGTTTTACAACAGACTGTAAAAAAATATTGTATTGAATATATTTGAAGTTTTTGATACATTAAACTAACAAAGAATTCTTTTCGTTAGGAAGATTTCCTTTGTTTCTTCTTTTCTTTCTCTTTCTTAAAAGATATTTAATAGAATATTTAATATTTAAGAGGGGCACAATAATCCTTTATGTGCTTAGAGCCTAGAAAAGACATAATTTAACTCTAAGTAATAATTGGAGATGGTTGCTGCTGACAGACCCTCTCAGGAATAAGTGGATAAATAAGAAGAAGACATTATATATGAGGGGCACTATAATCTTCTATGTGTTTATGTGTTTAGAGCCTTAAAAGGAGTTAATCTGACCGTGAGGGATAAACTACAAACTGACTCACCTGGATCAATGATATATTCAAATTTTCCAGTCCGCAAATCATCGACAGTATTCATAGTGACAAAATCCTCCTGACTAATGGAACAGGCTGTTGCTTTGGAATCTGGGTTGGAAGAGGACTGCTTCGTAAAGAGAGGCTAAAAAAATGAAAGAAAATTAATGACATAAAGAGAGAAAGAGATAATGAATGAGTATGTGATTGGATCAGGACCAGGTGGGGGGCCTGGGGCAGTTCAAGTTTTGCTGGGTCCCTCATATAATAACTGTTTCTACTTTTGGCACAAGGTCAGCAATTATCCCAGTACATTACTGGTACTTTACTTTATCGACACCGTAATGATGAAAGGCAAAGTTAACGTCGGCGGGATTTGAACTCAGATCATAAAGGGCCGTAACTCTACACTGCATGGCATGGCGTCCGACTCTGTATAATCACACACACACATAAGCAGAGAGAGAGAGAGCAGGTAGCAATAACTCTGTCTGAAGAGGTGGGGCCCACTGGGAGTCGATTTAAACGACTTTCCCCTCTCCCCAAATTGCTGGCATTGTTGCCTATAGTAGAAATCCTTATCATTACAATTACCAATGAAATAATCATAATTCTGCTTCAACACTTACCTTACACTCCTGAAAAAACTGTTCCGCGAAGTCCCGTAGACAAAGAGCATGCTGTTGTCCAAAGTGAACAAGGAGCAGACCCATTTCTAGTGTAAGTACAGTTTTTGGTAAATAGTCAGGACCACTATGGACACATTGCTGTGATGCTGTAGAAAAGTTAAGGGATGTTGGTCCCAGAAATGGTAATGGTGCTTGCTTCAAATAGCAGGTCTTCAGTTGAACATCTTTCAAACATAGATTGCTCAAAATTTCATTGACGACCCCTAAAAAACCAACAGAATAGGGGACAGAAGGATAACAAATTATTTTTTGTACATATCAGAATAAATACATGTAACAGTTTTCATCACACAAACCACACACAGACAGACACACACACAAACCACATATAAATCACATACAGACACACACACAAACCACATATAAATCACATACAGATACATACACAAACCACACAGAGACACACTCACACATAAACTACATAGAGACAGATTCACACGAAACACAAACAGACAGACAGAAACACATGCAAACCACAACTCCATCAAGAGTTAAGGGCCCCTTACCTTTTTTTTACCTTTTAACCCTTTCCTGACCATATATCTAATGAAATATACTCTATTTCAATTAGTTAATAAAGAATTTTGAAGGATTTACTAAAATTATTAATTATTTCATTACTAAGATAGTAACTTAATATAAGGTTCTTATATAAAATTATGTTGGAAGATTTTAATTTAAATAGGAACCCTATATTGCAATTAATTTAAAATGGGTGGTTTTATTTCATAGAACTAGAGTCGGTTTTGGCCAGGCTGGTAAATAAAGGGTTAATGTGCACCGTTGAGTGCAAAAAAAAAAAAAAAGGTTTGGGGCTGAGTGGCATAGAGTCTCAGACTTACCATTCTCACACTGATTAAATGTTACATCCATGTTTATTGTAGTTAGAGATGCGAGGAGTCCAGCAGATACATCGGTGCTTTTCGTTTCCACAGAGATAACAATTTGGTCAGAGGTTAATGAAAACTGGTCAACCCAGTTCAAGGTTGATAGAAACTGGTAGTTTGCTTCTGTAATGGATAAATAAAATATATTTTATACACATAATTATTACACACATATCATAAATACATATGTACAGAACAAATTCATTCATAAGCTTTTTGGTGTATTATATAGTATATATATATATAATATAGATACACATAATTTATAAATAATATAAATATAATATATATATAATTATAAATAATATATAAAATATATATATAATATATATATAAAAAAGTCGTGAGTTCAGCCCCCACTGTAAAGTGGACGTGTAGGTGCCACGGGAAAAAAGTACCCTGCACTCACTGTAAATGAGGTTGGTGTTAGGAAGGGCATCCAGCTCTAGAAATCGAGCCAGAATTAGTTCCCGTCCACCCTTGCAAGCAGGGAAAAGTGGACGTAAAATGATGATCATGATGATGATGAAGATATATCTTCTTCTTCGCCCATTTATTCCTGATGCAATGCATACAGATATAAATCTGTAGTTGTGTAAGAGTGAATAAGTTTGAATGTGTTTCAAACTAAAAGTACCTTGAGATTTCGGTGTTTGTACAGAGGTGGAGATATCTGTTGACTGTGTGTCTTGATTTGTCCTGCTATTAGATTTAATGCTTTGTTCAATCTGGTTGAAGAGTTCTTGTAATAAGAGCAACATGTCTGGACTGATGTTTAATTTCAACGGTCGTTCTATGTGCAAAGATACATGAGCTGAAATAGAGAAAAAAATATATTTGTTTTAATATTTGGAAATCTAAAGACAATGCAATACAGATTAAAAAAAAAGACTTTTACTATAATTGTTTCTACTTTTGGCAGAAAGTTAGCAATTACCCAGTACATTACTGGTACTTTATTTTATCGACCCCGTAAGGATGAAATGCAAAGTTAACCTTGACAGGATTTGAACACAGATCGTAAAGGGACGTAACTATGCTAGAACGCATGGCGTCCGACCCTCTACCGATACTGCCAATTCACCTACGTCTTTTACTATAATGAAATGTTATTGTTGTTGTTGTTATTGAGATAGAAATACAGTGTGAGAGAGAGTGTGTGTGTGTGTGAAAGATAAATAGATAGGTAGAGAGTGTTGTCACCTGAAAATGCAGGGGAACTTTAAGTAGATGTCTATCACCAGGTGTGGTGAAAAAGTGTGTGTGTGTGTGTGTGTGTGTGTATGTTACTGTATGTCCTAAGGGAAATCTGGGTTACTCTATGATAAAAAACCATTAAAAGAATAAATAAATACCTACCTGGTTTGTGGAGAAAATCTGTCAACCTTAGGGTGAAAAAACTTGCTGGTACACCAGTCTTTGGGTGGGGCTGACCAGCACGGGTTTCGATCCAACACTGGTTGAAGTCAGCATATTCCGGCAATAACTTATTGCTATCAACTAGAAATAATAATTTTAAAAAAAATGAAGGAAAATAAATCTGGAACAGCTTACTCAAAGAAGTATTTTAGATAAATATAAACTCTTTAACACTTTAGCATTTAAACCAGCCTTATCTGGCCAGAACTCTCTCACCTCTTTCTGGTCAAACTGGCCATATCTGGCTGCTCATACCTACATTAAGGTGTTCTCAAAATAAATAACATCAAAATTTCATAGATTCGATATTATGTGAGATAATTATGTAAGATAAAGCCTTTACTGGGAACATATAATAGTAAATATAGAGTAATGTAAATGCTAAAGGGTTGAATTAAACATATTATTACATATCTCACAATGCTCCATATTAATTATACTAAATCAAACAGATTTGTATCAGAGAACCAGAGGCAGTTTAAGACAAGACAGGGTTAATTAGAGTCTTACCTGGAAGCTTATGACTGGCAGAAGGTCCTTTCACCATGACGTCATAGAAGGACATCTCAAACTTCTGACCCTCGGGTTGCAAAGCAACTACTGTGTGTGGTTGAGAGAAGTACAAATAGAGGTAAGGCACAATGTACGGGCTGATCTTAATCTGCGAAGAAGTGGGTTCATCAGGGTTGTTGAATATTCCGTCATTTGGAAACATCTGTTTGCCACCACTGAAAGACTTTAAATGTGATGGAAAATGCTCTTGATACATTGAAGAAAATGGGTTATTTGGATTTGAACTGGCATCTCTCTGCTGGTGCTGTTCCCTGTTTTGTAAATACTCATGAGCATAAACCATGCAGGATATACGACCTGCTGTCAGTAATACTTCCAAAGGCATTTCCAGGGTCATGGCCAACAAAGGAGATATTGAGGAAGACGGTTTCAACGGATTCTTTGGTGGAAGGGAGGAACATGAAAATGATGTAGCTGTGTGTCGCGAGGCTTTATGTAAACTCTCTATACCTTTGTAGTTTGTTGTTGTTGATATTTCACTGCCTAGACCACTGTCTGCCACTTGAGAATTCTCTGTGAGAACATGACCCAAACGATCAGCATTTTCCATTTGCTGAACACTTCCTTTGGGAATATCCATTTCAAAGAAACAAGATATGTTCTTGTTAATAACTTGCTGGAGTAATGAGATTTGGTTAATACTGACAAAGAAGTCTAGTTCAGTGGTGACATTTACTTCCAGAGCAGCTCCACATACAAGGAAATCCACCTGCACAAAAGAAAGAAGAATTAATTTATTGGTTTTAGTGATTATATTCAATAAAAATTTTATTTGCAGAATGATATAAATATTGAAATTAAATTATAATCAAAATGGAATTTATATAAAAGAAACAATATTTTCAAGCACATCCCCATCCACCTTTCAAACTACTTCTGTGTCTTACATTTGTTTCCATGAATTCGAAATTAAAATTTTATAATATTTCATAAAAAAAACCCAAAAAACTTAATTTTCTCACCTGAGCTTTCTGTTCCAAACTGGTCGGCCTGTTGTAGACAATTGGTGGAGCAACAACTACCTTTAGATTGAAGTTGTAAGCCACTGGAACCAGAACTACATCATCATTCTCTCGCCTGGTAATGATAAATGTATAAGAAGAATTAACCACAAAGATAGAGGCTTATACAGTGAAATTCTGTTATAACGAAATTCATGGGATATAAAAAAAAATTTCTTTATAACGAGATTGACCAAAACACATCGAGCATTTCTTTGTTATTACCTTGGGGATTGAAAAAGATGTTATAATGGAATTCATTATAACAGAATTTTACCTGTATAATGGTTTTTAATTTAGGCAAAAGCTCAGCAATTTTGGTGAGGGGGACAGAATTTACAGGTAAAACCAACCGGCAGGATTGGTTTTATCTTCATAGGATTTGAACTTAGAATATAAAGAACTCGAATAAATAATGTAACCCATTATAAAAGGCTGAAATATAGAAGAAAATAATTTATGAAATAACTTACTGGTTTGGGTATTGAAGTGTGTTCCACTCGAGAGCTGGAATTTGGACAGATGGAGAGATTATTTCAGGAAAGCCACTACTTTTGGAGATCTTTTTCACAAAATCTTGCCAACGCCCTTTATGAAAAAAAAACAAAACAAAAACAATGATTCCAGCCATTATTTACCAATGCTTTGTAATTAACCAATCTGTAAAAAGTCTATTAAGATTTAGAAATAGTGAGAAAGCAGTGACATATTGCTGGGGGTTCATCTGCACCCCCAAAAAAATTGTTGTTGGAAAATTTCGTCATTTTTGTTGGAACATTATAAATGTCTGCTCCTTCAAAAATGATAAGAGCAATATGCTTTTGTGAGAGAGAGAAAGTGAAAAAGAAAGACATTGGGAGTGTCGACCCCAGTACTGGACTGGTAATCTATTTATCAACCTCAAAAGGATTAAAAGCAAATTTGACTTTGGCAGGATTTGAACTCAGAGTGTAGAGAGGAGCAATGAATCCTATAAAGTATTCCATCCAAGGCTCTGCTAATTAGCCATCTTATATTTTGTCATAGTGTTTCATGAATAAATTAATTAATTGTTAGTTAGACTTACCTGAAGAAAGGGAAAGTCCTTTGATGTCAAATTGATATTGTCTGTCTTCAATGGCTGATCCAGGTTGGTGAGTGATCCCCGCTTGAAGTGCATGAGCAAAGAGGTGTTTGCAAACGACATAGCGTGGCAGAGGGTTATCAGCCTGAGACGACAAGCTCAGTAGATGAAACTGCAGTAATAACATGTCATGTTCTAGAGTTGTATTTGACATGCTTTTAGTTCTGACATCTGCTGTACTGCGGCCATTAGGAAAGAACATACGTACGCAAGACAGATTCACATACATTAATGGCAAGCTGCTTGTAGTGAAAGAGAACGAAGGACCTTTTTGGTTGGCTTCACTGTCAGTAAATGTGGTCGCTCCAGTTCTGCAAAGTTTGTGTAAACCTGACATCAGCAGAGAGAGCTCGGCAATATCAAACACAGACTTTATGGCTGGCAAATAGATTACCACATCACACGGTTCCATACTTAGACACACTTCAGAGATGTACTTATGGAAGTACAGGTTCTCACCAGAACTCGATGCTTCAATATCATGAAGGCCAATAAGTTCAACGTTCAATTTACAAAGCCGCCTCTTGACATTTTTACACAAAGCTCGCGTAAATGTCAACGACAGGAAACCATGTCTTTTCTCTCTTGGTTGGTCGGTAGATGACTGAAACAAGTTGACAGTAGACGTCTGAAGACCATTATTAGATAAAGACCAGAGACGAGGTCCAACAATCTGCGTATTTGATACTAAATCAGGAGTACAGGAAAGTATTATACCCTCATAAGGTCCTTTTCTCCAGCTATTACTGTCAGTCCTAAAAAATATAAACATATTTTGGTGACAGAAAAAATATAAATATATTTAAGTGAAGGAAAATATATAAATATATTTTGGTGAAAGAAAAAATATAAATTTTATGCAATATATACAGCACAACAACAAACATTTTAAGCCCTTTTTCTCTGTAAAGGCATGGGTTAGCCTTGTAGTTCCTATGATAAGCCATGATAGGGTCATTTTCAGGCAATATTTTCCTGTCGGGTGCCATTCCTGGTGCCAACCTTTTAGTCGCCTCTTATGACATGCAGGGATATAGTGTATATATACGTATTCACATATACAGAGAAAGATATTAAGAATTTTGCTGTCAATAAATTGAACACCTGGAAAAGGTTTAGTTCTTTTGATATCAAAACTGCTTAAATCTGCTCCTGGTTCTATTATACTAAACTATTTATTTCAAAGTGTTTATATTTGTCTAAAAACCATGTCATAATTTTATGTAAAAAGCTTTAAGTTATGCTCCAAACAGCAACTTAATAATGATGAGAAAGCTGGTCATATCATTAAATCACTCTGTATTCATGATTATTTTCAAAATAGTTTAAAAAATGATATGCTGTGTATTTCATTAGAAATATGTTAACAAAAGTAGAAATTGGAACTAACCTTCTGAGATGGTGAGTTATACCGATAGAGCCAATGTTAGCTTTGGCTTTGATGTATATCTCTTGGACATCAATGGAAATTGCCAATTCATCCAGCAAGCAAATTATTTGGTTTTCTGGAAAAGAAATAATAATCCTCATCATCATCACCATTTAACATCCATTTTTCCACGTTAGCATGGGTTAGACTAGTTGTCCTATTGTGAGACTAGTCAGATCAGATGACTCTGTCTTGTTCATACAGAACTGGTTCTGGCTTGGTTTCTATGGCTGGAGGATGCCCTCCCTAATGGCAACCACATTTACAGTGTGTACTTGGTACTTTTTATCGTGCCACCTACATGATGATAATAACAACAACAACATTCCAGGTTATGCAGTATAGAGGGGAAACTTGTTCTAACCATACATCAACAATACTTTAATGTTTTGGGGTTTTTTTTCGTTAAAATATGAGAACTTTTATGAGTCGACAGCATTTCACCATAGGCAACCCCTAAGAAACTTTAAAACAGAATCATTACAGGATCTTCCTCTTCTTCTTCTTTGCCCACTTATTCCTGAGAGGGTCATGGGGGCAGAGTCCTCCAGCAGGTCCTGTCAGAAGGAATTGTTTCCAACTGATCTGGCTGGATCCCCAAGCAAGACCAGAGCTCATGGATGTTATCCAACCATCTTGCTCAAGGTCTGCCCCTGGGTTTCCTACAAGTTGGTTTTGCTTTATACTCATCATAAGATCGTAAGGTAATGTTTTACAGAGAGTTGCCCTTCGTGGCATCAACCCTTTTGGTTACCTCTTACAACATACAGGTAAATATAGTTTACCTGTTCTAAACTAGATACACGCAAGTAGAGAATACATACAGGGGACGCAGAAATAAACACGTAAGTATTTACTTATACATAGATTTAAAATGTATTTCTTACCTTCTTCTTTAACAGTATCTGTACCATAGATTTTAATCTCACAGCTAGGACATGTCCACTGCAGCCACAGAGACAATTTAACTCCTTCTGCATAAGAATCATCCTCCATTTCCTGATCCCGAATAGGTGTGGCCTCACGGGAAAACTCCCCGGATGTCTCTGTAAAACCGGTGACATCCATATCGTTTGATATGCTAGTACTGTAAGTTTGAGCATGAGTGTGACTATGAGAGAACACAGACTGGTTCTGTTGAGAGATGAGATCTTTCTGATGAGGTTTACCAGCAGCCATTTCCGTGGCGGTAGCCACTTTCTCACTGGAAGCTTTTGGGATTGACAGGGTAGATATTTTGCTACCTTCCACTATTAGTTGGTTTAGAAGAGAAATACAAAGTTGAATCTGAAAATAAAATAAACAGATATTCCCATAATTCATGAACATCAAAAATATGGAAAATCAAAGAAATAATGTCTTTATTGATTTTTCCATTGCTGATAAGGGTCAGATTTAGACCTTGGGGAACCCGGGCCACTTCAGGTTTTGGGGACCACTCATACACAAAAAATTAGAACACACAGCAAACCCCACCAATTTTACATATCAAAGTTAGATTGGTACAAGTAATTGGAATTGAAAAGTTATACATTCAGGAATTAAATTCAAATATTCTCACCATCCTAAAACTAAAAAAAAACAGCTGAGGGCACAAATAAATTGCTACAGTCATAGGTGGTGGAGCCCCCACAACAGAAATGTTAAAGTGTCAGGCTAAATCCTTTACAGTATTTAGTTGGGTTACTCTTTTATGTGTTCCAGTCGACTGGCTGAGGCCATGCTGGGGCACCGCAGTTCTTTCAGATTCTATGTTCAAAATCCTGCTTTCCTTAGTCACAATTGTCTTTCATTCCCTCCAGGGTTGATAATGTAGTTAAACTAGTAATTTAATCAACTCTAGTTCCTTCCTTACAATCTTATGGCCTGATGCCAACCAACATTAGAAATTATCATTAACCCTTTCGTCACTATATTGTTGCTGATATATATTTAGAGAGCAGCAATATTTAACCTTCTAGATGCTCCAGGCGCATGATGTCACCAATAGAGTAACCTCCCCTTAATACATAATTCAGTGTCAAGGGAAGCAATTCATACAAATTTTTAGCTAGCTAAAATTTAGAGAGTCAAGAAACAATAAAATACAAAAGAAGAAATGTCTTACCTGTCTGAGAGAACAAGCAAACTTCATAGTATGCATGTCAAGATGGAGACACAAAGCTAGAGAAGATATGTTGTCAGATGCAGGAGGGTGGTATTTTGTTGACACAGCAACAGTACATGATACACTGCCAGGTTTCACTAAAGAGAAAGCCTTCTTCATTGGGTGCAAACTGTACATAGAATAGTTGCTGACGGTGATGGTCCAGGGTAGCTTGTCACCTACAATTAACAAGGAGGAATCACAGTATTGAAACTACAATTTATACCAAATGTAAGAAGGTAGAGCAGAAAAACATTGCTTATCAAACATTTTATTGAAAACATCAAATGTCAATACATAAATACATACCAAGTATGGAACCTTCCAGACTACGGACAGGAATATCTTGCATCATAAATATAGATCGTGGTCCAGAGGTGTGTACAGTGACATGTGGTAGACATACAACTAATATGTCACATGATAGTCCAGCATTAAAAGCATCTTTTAGGTTGCCTGGTATATCCATGCTTGGTTCAGATTGAAGCATGCTTTTCGATGGAAAGAAGACAGACCATGGCTGCAGGGTGATCTGTTAATAATTTAAAAAAAAATTATTATTTGAAATCTAAACTATAATAAAGTAAGGAGTGCGGGACTGTGTCCAGAATATATTTTTTTATCCCATTAGTAAAATAAGTTGGATTACTTTGAATAAATAATGAATGAATATTACATAATTTATCTACTAAATTTCGATAATCTTGATTAAATATAAATAATTTTGTGGCTTATTTTAAGATTCACTTCTTTAAAATGTTCAAATGTCAACACTTCTGGTTAGCGATCGCTTAAATAAACATTCATATATTTCCGTCACTAATTTTCTCCTAATGCAGTTTATATATAACATCGTCTGTTTTTAATGTATCATGGATTACGTTACTGATTACATAAGACAGTGTAACGCAGTCTTCGTTCAATTTCTGTGTTTATTGTCAATTACAATTTCATTTGATGTATCATATCTACATGCATATATACGTGCGTATAATATCAATATACACACTACACATGCTAGCAGAAAACCACCCGAAGGGTGGATTTCTGCTAGTTATAATAAAAATGTTAACAGAGAAAAATACCAACAACGCCAGCGGTGATGAGAGGGGAGACTAGTATACATGGGCAACTGCTGATCTTCCACAAAACTACCTTGTCCAGGCTTGCACCTTGGAGAAGAGCTATTCAGGTTCAAACCCATGGTCAGTTATGGTTGATGGGAGTGGTGGTGTTATTACACAACCTGTAGGGATACGGTGTACTTTCCTCATTTGACTAAACTTCAGCAGAATAAAAATGTTAGCAATGAAGAAAAAAAAACAAATATGTCTTACCTGAAGCTGCATGATGCGCAGTAATGGGAAATGTTTGGCCAGTGTGTTGCCCAGATTATCACTCTGAGTAAGATCCTCAGGTTTGCCTGATATGTGGGTGCCTTCTTTCGGTTGTTGAGATGCTGACTGTGTTTGGGTAGCTGACTGGCTTGGACCAGTTACTGTGGTAGGATGACATGTGGAACTACTAGATGCTATTGATGCTAAAATAATAAATGATACAGACGTTACAACATCAACAAGCATTCCAACAACAATAACAACAACAATTGTTTTGAGACTACTTTCCCTGCAAAAACAAAGCTGGATTTAGCCTTGTGGGACCTGTTTTGACCCTTTTGTTACAGCCATTTTATCAAAATACACTGCCTACGAGTATCAATTTTTTTCAAAATTATTTCCAAAATCATTTTCAAGATAATAGGGAGTTCTTTTTGATGAGTTGTTGAGTTTACCTTGAGAGAGGTTTCTTTGTAAAGGTGATGTAGTTTGTACAAGTTCAGGATCTATTGTTACACTGGTTGTCTTTTGATGTGATCTCTGTTGGTGAGGTACTTTCAAATCAACTTTACTCTTTGGAGTGTATGAAAGCCACTGATAAATGGAAGAATCTAACATGATAGCTACACCACACACATTCATCTGTAGTAATGCAGGAGCTGGAAAGAAAAGAAAACATTACAATTACCATTACTCAAAGGTTGATTTCCATCAATCACAACAAAACAACTGTTTTAACCCTTTAGCATTCACATTGCTCTATATTTACTATTATATTTTCACAGTAAAGGTTTTACCTCATAATTATCTCACATAATATCGAATCTGTGAGATTTTAATATTATTTATTTCGAGAACAATACCTTTACATCAGTATGAGTGGCCGGTTACAGTCGGTTTAAACAGAAAGAGGTGAGAGAATTCTGGCTGGATATGGCCGGTTTAAATGCTAAAGGGTTAAGATCATTCCTGATGGTGATATGGTGGTGGTGGTGGTGGTGATAATGACAATGATGATGATTGATATGATGACAATGATGATGATTGATATGATGATAGTGATGATGATGATGATGATGGTGATGGTGATTAATGATGATGGTGGTGGTGATGGTTAGAATGACAATCAAATCCTACTCTACCTTCTGGTGTATCAATCTTTGAAGGTAATTGAACCGTGAAACTGAGCCAGTCGACAGAGTCCAAAGATGGCAGCGTTGGAGGAGCATTGCCGGAATAGTAGAGTGATGATGTCACAGTTGTTGTTTGTGAGGGTCCGGAGATAATAGGGATTATGTGCCCTTTGTCACTGCCCCCTCCACCAGTAGAAATAGAACAAAAACAAAAGAAAAACAATCAAACAATGTTTATTCGTTTAATAATAATCGTTTCTACTTTTTGGCACAAGGCCAGCAAATTATCCAGTACATTACTGGTACTTTATTTTATCGACCCCGTAAGGATGAAGGCAAAATTAACCTCGACGGGATTTGAACTCAGAATGGCAAGGGTCGTAACTCTATGCGTCAAAGCATGGTGTCCGATCCTCTACTGATACTGCCAATCCACCGCCTGTATTCGTTTAATAATAATACTGAAAATTATCGTGTACACTGCTCAGGTGCACTACAACTCATCAAATGTGCATGTATAGTAGATAGAATAATGTACAAATGTCAGGAAAGTGAACAGTGTCTGAGTCATGATATACACACAGATACATGCGTGTGTATGGAGGGGGGATATCAGGTGTAGTGTTGGCGAATTTCGGGAAGCATGGAAGTTTCAAAGGATGCAATGTCTCGACAGCTAAAAAACCAATGCAAAAAAACAAAAACAATTACACTTTAACCCGTTTTGTAACAGTATATCTAACAAAATCCAATCTATTTTTATATATTGATTAAGGATTTTAAGGGATTTACTAAAATTATTAATTATTTCATTACTAAGATAGTAATTTAATATATGGTTCATCATCATCACTTTACGTCCGCTTTTCCCTGCTTGCAAGGGTGGGACGGGAACTGATTCTGGCTTGATTTCTACAGCTGGATGCCCTTCCTAACACCAACCTCATTTACAGTGAGTGCTGGGTGCTTTTTTTGCCGTGGCACCTCCACGACCACTTTGCAGTGGAATGATATAGACCCCAGTCCCTATCATCTCATTTCTACAGCTGAGTAAACTGGAGCAATAAAGTGAAATAAAGTGTCTTGCTCAAGGAAACAACACATCACCCGGTCTGAGAATTGAACTCACAACCTTTTGATTGCAAGCCCAATGCTCTAACCACTAAGCCATGTGCCTTCATAAATAAAATTATTTCTCAACAATTTAATAAGGATTACTTACTGTTAACATACATAACAGCTTGAATACTGGTTAAGGTTCCTGTGAAAGCATTTGCAGAAGGTGTGAGACAACATCTCATTTCAAAGGTACCAAGTGTCAGTTCAAATAATGGCAGCAATTTATAGGAACTGCTACTGCTGTCATGATCTGTAATTAAATATATCAAATTGAAATATGCCAGTAACTTACCATTAAATATAATATCAATATCATCATCAATGTTTAATGTCCGTTCTCCCTGCTGGCAAGATTTGGACTGGTCATCACAGACCAAGTCAGTACTTAACTAAAGTCGCTGATCACTCATATGGGCCAGAGGATGTAGCTTGCTTGCAGACAGTCCTGTACTCTACAGAGTGTACTGGGTACATTTTATCATGGCGCTAGCACTAAGGAGTTTGTCATGTCTTTGACAAAACTGAAGTACTTTGAATTATATATTAAACTGAGCAAACCTCGAAACAAAACCTTTTCAAGAATGACCACCACCTCTTTTATATATAGTACAATGTATTTGAGATAGTAGGGTGTGAGTTGAGGAAGATTTAGCTGCTATTTCTGGCAATTTGAGCATTCTGCCAATCTCCCACTTTTGTTACAACATAAATGAAAGAGGAAATGTAGGTGTAGCTTGCTCCCATAATGTTGAATCTCACTGGATGTTTCTTGGATGTTTCAATGATAGGAGGCCAAGTCTTATCAAGAAAAAAAAAACGTGAAATGAAGCATCTTGTTCAAGTATACAACATGCTGCCTGGTCCAGGAATCGAACCCACAACCTTATGATTGCGAGTCCAACATGTTAACCACAAGCCTCATGTCTTCTAAAAAGTTTAAAGTCTGTACTGAGCCTGGACGCTCATCAGTTCGGTGCTTATCCCGGTTTCCATGGTGTGAAGTGACTGAGAGTACAAGACTTTTCCCCTGGACAGGACGCTAGTCCATCGCAGGGTTAAATCACAAAACATTGAAAGTAAAGGAATAACCTTTATGTTGAGCCATATCTTGGAACAAAGTTTCAGCAGCTTCTGAAGATGTCGCAACTGGTTTCTTCTCCAACCACGTCTTCCAGATGTGGAAAACAAAATGGACATGAGCCTTCTTTAAACTAAGGCTAAGTTGTGGAACTTCAACCATATATTCTATAGATGGTAAATAAGGGTTCTTCCTGAAAACACATGAAATTAGACAGGTCAATAAATCTCAAAGTGCACATTATATTCCTAGGAAGTCAATTTTTTAACCCTTTTGGTACGAAACAGCTTGAAATCTTTTATATATTTATCTAAAATCCTTCTATCATAATCTTATCTTGGTAACTTTGTTAAGTTATGTTCCAAACATCAGCTTAATAGTTGTTTCTAATATTGGCACAAGATCAAGAGAAAACCGATCATATCAACCCCAGTTAAAACACCAACTTAATAATGAGAAAGTTAGTTATAGTAATAAATTCCTCCAAATTCCTGATTACTTTAGAAATTATTTAAAACTCAAACATTGCCTTTCTTAAACCATAGACATGGCTTCAATGCTTACAACAGATTGGGCTTTGCTAGAGGTACTCAAGAGCTACGTGGGGGTGTTAAGCTGCAAGACAGATTAGGTCTGCTACTTGAGCAGGCCACAGCTAGGTTTGAACTCAGAACATGAAAAACCAGAACAAATACCCCAAGACATCTTGTCTGATGCTTCAATAATTCTGCCAATCTATCACACTGGACTGGACTGATACTATATGTCAGGGGTCCCCAACCCCCGGCCCGCGAAGGGTTTCAATCTGGCCCGCGAGGGTTCTAAAAAGGGTACAGTTTGCAATAAATTTGCACCCGATCTATCGATATTGCTGAATAAAACAATGTTTAAATGTATTTTTCTGCTTGGGACAGCTCTAAGTATCAATATTGAATTTCGTATCAAATCTAACATAAGGGATAAATAAATGATTACTTATTTGTATATAAGTAGTATTAATTGCACATCTGGCCCGTGGAGCCACCGCTGCATGGCTATCTGGCCCGCAGACCCAGAAGCCTGAGACGATGAATGACAATATTAACCCCAGTAAGATTTGAACACAGATTTCAGAGAGCTGGAACAAATTCAGCAAAGCATTTTGACCGAAAGTTTAACAACTCAAAGAGAAAGCAGAGAGAATTAATGATAAGAACAAACCAGTTTTCTGGGAAAAGCAGGGACTTCTTGTACATTGAACCACTACAAGGGGAGATAATTGTTTCAGTATGAGATGGTTTACCAGTCTTGTCCATGTTGAGAAGACCCACAGATAAACTGAACAACTAGAAAAAGGAACAAATATATATATTTTTTAAAATAAACATTTTAAAGAAAGTTTTCAGTAAATACAACAACATGCATTTTAAGGCCATGTTCCCTGCTAAAGCAGAAGTTTACATCGCAGAGCTTATGATAGACTTCATATTAATCATGGTGTCCTTTTGGAGGTGATTATTTATAGTCGTTCGCGAGACCTACGTAGGGCTTCATACTCATCAATGAAGTCCTTTATGAGACAATATTTTACAGCAAGATGTTCTTCTAGGTGGAAACCATTTTAGTTGATTTTAACAGGTAGAAACACAGTAAATCTATTCTAAAACAGAATTACACATTTCATACAACTAACTAAATAACTACACATAAAACTTGGAAATTGAGTGTTAGATGTTAGGAATAGAATAATAATAATAATAAGCTAATGATACTTACTCTTAGTTGCATATGTGTATAACAATTGTGCATCAGCTGGCTAGAAGGTCCAGCTAGTTTGCTGACCAGTCTAACAACATGTTGAGGATACATGGCTTGATAAAACTGCATCTCAAACCTTGAAGCAGACACCAGTATAGCAGGCAGTGAACATGGAGGTGGTGACATCTCTATTGGTTGTTTTGAACTATTCTGAAATTCAGATTAGAAAATATATAAGATTATAATCTTTCAGACTATTAACCCCATCTTTAAGCAATACAGCAGACCCCAAGCAACTGATTTGTATAGGGCAGTGGTTCCCAAAGTGGGTTCTGCAAATGAGTGTCTAGGGTTCTGTGAAAAAAGGTAGAGGAATATTCTTATATTATGACCAGATAAGAGGATTAGACTTTGGGGTGCCCCGAAAAGTTTCTGGACCAAAGAGGGTTCTGTGTTTGAAAAAGTTGGGGAAATTCTGGTTTAGGGTAAGGGAGAGCTTTCAAAATAAAAAAAAAACCCAAACACTAAAATCTCATGAAATGCTGCTTTTGAAATCCGAAAATAATCAGCAGAAGATTTAAAAGCAATAAGATTATCTCCATCAGGGAAACAAGAAGGAGGAAGACAGTTCTATAAGGCGGGTGTCTAAGAAAACCTGTAAACATATGATAAAAATGTTTATACTCACTCGGTTACTTCTTACTGTTCGACGCCTCCGTTTCTGGATATCTTTCTGGGGGTGCTCAGCTGCAAAAATGTATATCTTTGGCTCCAATATAGTTACATTGTAAGTTCTGATAGGTGTGTACTCCTCAAGGTGCTGTACTTGGTCCACAGTTGGTAAAGGACTATTGTCATTGAGCAATTCTGAATCATTGTGAGCAAAATAAACTTTAATCAATAAAAAAAATATAACTACAAACAGATTTTTTTAGCACATATAAAATATGATGGGATGGACTCTGTTAATTTTGATGATGAGCATGCAGTTGTTTGATTAAATGGACATCAGGCTCAAGAATTAATCTTTATGGACATTACCCTTCAACATCTGATTAAACAGTAAAATATTAAAAAGTAAAATAACAGTAACTATGGTACCTGTTTTAGGAAGACTGTAGGGTTCATAATCATGATCTGTAGCACAATAAAACAGCTTCTGTAGACGATGAACAAAAGAACTGGAGACATTGACAATAACAGAACCCAATACAAATGTCAGCAAGGCATTCTCCCGGATATTGGCTGCTATTTCTGCGCTGTTAGCCTCACTAGATGTTGAAGATTTGCTACCTGAAGTAATAGTGAAAGGAATTCAAAGTTTCGTAAAGTCTTTAACAATGACATCTCTATATAAATATATATTAATTGTTTCTACTTTTGGCACAAAGCCAGCAATTACCCAGTGCATTACTGGTACTTTATTTTATCGACCCTGTAAGGATGAACTGCAAAGTTAACCTCGGCGGGATTTGAACTCAGAATGGCAAGGGCCGTAACTCTATGTGTCAAAGCATGGTCTCCGACTCTCTACCGATACTGCTAATATATATTAATGATGCTGTATATTCCATATAAAACACTGGCCGTGATATGGAAAGGGGATGGTAAGACTGTGTGAGAGAGAGAGAGAGAGTGCGGTGATGGTGGTGGGAACTTTTTAATGTAATGTAAGTCTTTATGGAAAGGGGATGGTAAGAATGTGAAGGAAAATGAAAGAGAGCTGTAACATGTCTTTATGGAAAAAGGGTGGTAAGAGTGTGTGTGTGTGTGTGTGTGTGTGTGAGAGAGAGGCAGAGAGAGCTATAACACAGAGTGAGAGAGAGAGCTATAAGACCTTTGTTAAGTTATGTTCCAAACACCCTAGTTCTATAATAAAGGCTGTTTATTTTAAAGTGTTTATATTTATCTAAACACCTTCCAACATAATTTTACGTGAAAACCTTTGTTAAGTTAAGCTCTAAGCATCAGCTTAATAATGATAAAGTTAGTTCCATGACTAAATCCCATCAAATTCTGGATTATTTTGGAAAAAGCTTGAAAATCATAGACAAAGTATGACATCAGAAACATGGGTTAATCAGTGCTTTTGATGTAGTACCATTTTCTTGTCTAAATATGGTAAAGAAAGGTCCAAGCTACTAACCTGACTTTCGATCTGATTCTGCTACAGTATAAAGGTAATCAAACCAAAAGAGGCCAAACTTCTGCATTCCATACTGTTCTGTGTAGACTTCAACATGCTTATCAAAATCAGTTATAAAGGTTGGTGTTTGTAGGACATTCTCAGCACAGGCGATATCAAACAAGGAATTGGTTAAATAACAAAGAGAGCTGTCACTATCAACATGTTCACCTCCTTTTAGCAATGTTTGAGACTAGAAAAGATAATAATAATAATAATGATGATGATAATTTCTTTATTGGCGACTAGGGCCAACATATAGGGGACAATACAAAAAGACAGGGACGCTGGGGGTTTACTATAAAATCAATTAAAAATAAAATTCCCCAATAGGAGGGAGAAGCACCCAGGGATGATGCAGGTACCTCACCAATCCTAAATCACCCGATGATTTGAGGGCAGCCCAAGGCCAGTAATTAAGGGCAAGGGGAAAGTTGATTAAATCAACACCTGTGCGTGACTGGTGTTCTATTTTATTGACCCCGTAAGGATGAAAGGCAAAGCTAACTTCGGCGAGATTTGAACTCAGAACATAAAGGGCCGTAACTTTTTAGGTTCTGAGTTCAAATCCCGCTGAGGTTAATAATAATAATAATAATCATGGTGGTGGTGAAGGTGGTAGCCTTGGTGGTCATGATGATGATGATGATGATGATAACAGAAC
The DNA here is from genome assembly GCA_964016885.1 of Eledone cirrhosa. NCBI lineage: Eukaryota > Metazoa > Mollusca > Cephalopoda > Octopoda > Eledonidae > Eledone > Eledone cirrhosa. The sequence continues at coordinate 5,910,096 of OZ024755.1, forward strand.
AATAGACACCCACCCACACATACTAGGAACGGCATCCATCTGTAGAAAACTTGCCATAAACAGTCCTATATGAGTAAGACATGGTCACCTGACCCAACTTATTTCAAATGGGACGACTCGTCTAACCCATGCTAGCGTGGAAAAGGGACGTAAACAATGATGATGATATATATTAAGTTGAATACTTACATTGATGTTTTCATTACACACCAAAGTACAGACACATGAACCCTGACTTGTCATACAAATATTTGTTATACCACACTGAACATCCAGGTAGGAATGGCCATAGAGAACCACATTGAGAGCAAGGCCGCCTGCCTCCACAAAGATGAAAGGTCGAAACAAGACTCGACTTGGACCAAAGTGAGCTGCTTCTCGTACAGTTTCTGTCAGCTGAAAAAATAGGAAACAACATCAAATGTCAGTCTCTTCTCTTTTGTACCTCATCTTCTTCCATCTGATTTTAAGCTGTTACTCCAAGACCAGATGCAGTAAGAGTTTAATACCAGATGGTGTAACAGATTAAGACCAGATGGTGTAACAGATTAAGACCAGATGGTGGAACAGATTAAGACCAGATGGTGGAACAGATTAAGACCAGATGGTGGAACAGATTAAGACCAGATGGTGGAACAGATTAAGACCAGATGGTGGAACAGATTAAGACCAGATGGTGGAACAGATTAAGACCAGATGGTGGAACAGATTAAGACCAGATGGTGGAACAGATTAAGACCAGATGGTGGAACAGATTAAGACCAGATGGTGGAACAGATTAAGACCAGATGGTGGAACAGATTAAGACCAGATGGTGGAACAGATTAAGACCAGATGGTGGAACAGATTAAGACCAGATGGTGGAACAGTTTAAGACCAGATGGTGGAACAGATTAAGACCAGATGGTGGAACAGATTAAGACCAGATGGTGGAACAGTTTAAGACCAGATGGTGAAACAGATTAAGACCAGATGGTGTAACAGATTAAGACCAGATGGTGTAACAGTTTAAGACCAGATGGTGTAACAGTTTAAGACAAGATGGTGTAACAGTTTAAGACAAGATGAAGTAACAGACAGATATATAAATATATTTGTGAGTGAAGAATAATAATATTATAATAACAATATCAATATTCAGTTTGTTTGCAAGCAAACAACCTCATAAACACCATGTCTGTTTTCTAGATGACTGACATCATCCTTTTGTTCCAGTGGTAGCAAAGAGAAAACAATCAACAATTGTTTCGGACTTATAATTATTCACAAATACATTTAGGTATCCATTATGTTAGAGCCGAAAACAAATTTTTTAATTTTTTATATATAAATAAATATACAACAAATACACGATTCATTATTATGATTGATTAAGCCAAGACATACCTTTAACATGACAGATGAGTATTTTATAAAAAATCCTATACATAATACAGCTGGAGATGGTTTCCTGCGAGGTCTGTTTAAGGAGTCTTCTTCCTCTTCTTCTTCTTCATAATCTTCCGGCAATATTTGCGGAACAAAGGACCATGCCCATGAAGCCCAGCCTTGGTCATCGTATTCTAAATTAGCAGATTCTTCCTGATTTTCTGCCGACACTAAATGGAAGAGAAATTCAACATTTTCAGAATAGTTAGTTTCTCCCAATTCTAATTACTATAACTTACCTTGATTACCTTTTGATTTCACAACGATGATGAATTCACACATACATATTCACATATATATACAATATATAGACATACACATAGACACAGACCCATGCATACACACTCACACACACATATATATATTTATATATATATATTTATATATATATATATATATATATATATATATATATATATATATATATATATATATATAATAGACTCACATGAACCTAAACATTGAGTACTCACATGGGTGAACCTACAGTAACTGCATTACACTCCCTGAAAAAAGTGTTTTTTTTAGGCATCATATCATGTTACCTTATTTTATCTGATGAGAACGCAACTATCGTCCCAGGATGATATTTGTTTTTGAAATGCACATAATAAAATATATGGAACTTTTTTAACCATCTTTTAATTTCTTCTTATATATATATATATAGATATGTTTCTTTATTAGCCACAGGGGCACAAAAGAAGGGGACAAATACAAAGGGGGAAGTTTACATACAATAAAAACGTGTAAAATATTATCACAAATGCAATTTAAAAAATTAGTCGATTTTCCCCAATAGGGGGAGACAGTTCATATGGGTAACACATACCCCCGAAAAAATGTGCAACCCTCATCTCCAGGAGTACGAAGAATATATATATATATATATAGAGATAAATAGATAGATATATGGGCCTGTACAGCCACAGTAGACACAAAATTATCCAGGTACAGATCAATGGTCTTTTGAGACCAATGTATGCCAAATATAATATATATATATATATATATATATATATATCACGATAAATTAACGGAGGCATAGGCCGTCGTTATTATTGATAACGCACTATATATCTCTCTCTGGTGTGTTACCTTCTCAACATATTATATATATATATATATATATATACACACAGACATGATTCCTACCTGTGGCTTGTACCAGTTATAGGAACCTGATTGATGATTGACATATTATTATTTTGGCTGTCAATACCAATCAGCAATAACTCTTAAGGACAATTTCCCATCTGTTACCACACATGGATGTGTCATCATTATCATCTGACTATGTTGACATGATTTAGATAGATTGTCATGGTTTCAAGACTCCCCAGACATATGTGTACCCTCATATATGAATTCTAGTAAGGAAGAACAGAAAGAAGAAGAAGAAGAAGAAGAAGAAGAAAGAGAGAAAGAAAGAAGACACTTGCCTGCTGACTGCCGAAAGACTTCTTGTGAGTCAGGTTCCACATTACTGTCACCGTCTTCATTGGGTAATGGTAAGGTTCCGTAGTAAAGTGCCAAACACAACTCAATAAGTCGGACAACGAGAGGTAGCTGAAGATCTGTCAGAGACACATCAAATTTCTCACATAGGATGTTGACTTTGGTAATTAACGGCAGCTTGGAGTGATGGCTTTGGTAGGTGAGGTGCATACGACAGCTAAGGGAACAGCGGTAGAGAAGAGGCTCTTGGTAAATTTCAATCCGACCGCTGCTATCACATTTGTCTAAGCAGACAGTCAGGTCACAGAAATTGATCACTTTGCGTAAAATTAGTTCAGCTGGGGTGACCTCAACAAAGGCTCGGTTCCAACCAGGACTGACACTGTAACACTCAGCAGACTTGACATTTACAGATAAGACAATGTCGTCTTCAACAAACTTCAGTATAAGATTGTTGACAATTATATTGACATTATTGATTACCTTGTTGACGAGACTTTGAAGGTATCCAGGTGGAAGCTCTTCTTCAACTGGTTGTTTCTTAGCCTTGATCTTTAAAGACTGAGGTGTAGAACGTGTAGAACTTTCTGACTTTGAACTCCTCTTGTCGCTATCTGAATTGCTGTCTTTTAACCGAACAATACATTCAATAGTGTTGACTGTGATGACAACAGGTTCGGACCCAAGTCGTGTCCATGGCACATGAAGGTGAAGTTCATGGATGTGTCCACTTTTGAAGCTGATAGGTAAATTGATAGCTTGTTCGAGGGCATCAAGTCGTAAATTAAGGTTGTTCAAAACAGCATCTCCACCCCACAGGGACAGCTGGAAATCTTCGGGACGTAGTTTCACGTACTTATCCACATAGCCCATCAAGAGTGGTGCTATATAGGATTCAATCTTGAACATACTGACTCACTCTAAGAATACATAGGTAATACTGAAAAAATAAACACAAAAGTAGTTAACTTACTAGTATTTTAAAGTATTTAACTTACTAGTATTTAAATGTAAAGTTACTAGTATTTAAAAGTAGTTAAGTTGGTAATATTTAAAAGTAATTAAGTTGCTTGTATTTAAAAGTAATTAAGTTGCTTGTATTTAAAAGTAATTAAGTTGCTTGTATTTAAAAGTAGTTAAGTTGCTAGTATTTAAAAGTAATTAAGTTGCTTGTATTTAAAAGTAATTAAGTTGCTAGTATTTAAAAGTAGTTAAGTTGCTAGTATTTAAAAGTAGTTAAGTTACTAGTATTTAAAAGTAATTAAGTCGCTTGTATTTAAAAGTAATTAAGTTGCTAGTATTTAAAAGTAATTAAGTTGCTTGTATTTAAAAGTAATTAAGTTGCTTGTATTTAAAAGTAGTTAAGTTGCTAGTATTTAAAAGTAATTAAGTTGCTTGTATTTAAAAGTAATTAAGTTGCTAGTATTTAAAAGTAGTTAAGTTACTAGTATTTAAAAGTAGTTAAGTTGCTAGTATTTAAAAGTAATTAAGTTGCTTGTATTTAAAAGTAGTTAAGTTACTAGTATTTAAAAGTAGTTAAGTTGCTAGTATTTAAAAGTAGTTAAGTTGCTTGTATTTAAAAGTAGTTAAGTTGCTAGTATTTAAAAGTAATTAAGTTGCTTGTATTTAAAAGTAGTTAAGTTACTAGTATTTAAAAGTAGTTAAGTTGCTAGTATTTAAATGTAAAGTTACTAGTATTTAATAGTAATCATCATCATTGTTTTTACATACGTTTCTTGCCAAATTCAACTTCACCTTTCGTCCTTCTAGGGTCAATAAAATATAGTACCAGTGATGTGCTGGGCTTAATGTAATTGATGTACCCTGCCCAATAATTGTTGGCTTTGTGCCTAATTTAGAAATTCTCCTCAGTGTGCATTAGCAGGATCGGTGGAGCATCAGAAAAAACATGCTTTTACGTTCTGAGTTCAAATTCTGCCGAGGTTAGCTTAGCCTTTCAATAATACAGGGGGGATAAAACAAAGTACCAGTAACACACTGGGGTTGGTTTATTTGACTTTACCCTTCCCTTTAAATGTCTTGCTACCATACAACATCAAACTTTGTAATATATATATATATATATATATCATCATCATCATCTTCATCACCATTTTACGTCCGTTCTTCCACGCTAGCATGGGTTAGACGGGTTGTCCTGTTGTGGGCAGTGTCTGGTCGGCTGACCATGCCTTGCTCATACAGGAACTGATTTTGGCTTGATTTCTACAGCTGGATGCCCTTCCTAATACCAACCTCATTTACAGTGAGTGCTGGGTGCTTTTTTCCGTGGCACCTCCACGACCACCATGCAGTGGGAGGGTGTGGGGGGCATATTGTCTATATGCTTCAGCTTGTACCCATGGGAGGTTGGGTACTCTGTATTACTGCGTGACGCCAGAGGTCACGGTCGTGTGTCATCGCCTTTATATATATATATCATCATCATCATCATCATCATTATACGTACACTTTTCCCTGCTTGCAAGGGTGGGATGGGAACTGATTCTGGCTTGATTTCTACAGCTGGATGCCCTTCCTAACACCAACCTCATTTACAGTGAGTGCTGGGTGCTTTTTTTGCTGTGGCGCCTACACGTCCACTTTACAGTGGAATTATAGGGACCTCAGTCCCTATCATCTCATTTCTACAGCTGAGTAAACTGGAGCAATGTGAAATAAAGTGTCTTGCTCAAGGAAACAACACATCACCCGGTCTGAGAATTGAACTCACAACCTTTCGATTGCAAGGCCAATGCTCTAACCACTAAGCCATGTGCCTCCATTATCATTGTATATATATATACTAGCATCAAATAATCTAGTTTTGGACTTTTCCCCTGCAGTTCTTATTTGGTAACTATGCTATCAGAACAACTCAACTCTATTAGTAATTAGGTCACCAAGGTAACAAAAGCTGTCAAATACCAGAGAGCCTTCAGGGTATTTCAATGAATCTACTTCACATGTACATATACTTTTATAAATGTTATCATCACTCTCTTCTGTGAAGGGTCGTTGTAGTAACGTTACTCAAACGAGTGCGTAGCTTGGAAATGAGAGGGTCACTCCAGGTAGAGCACCAACTTCTACGAACATAGGGACTTTAAGACCTTGTTAACTTCCGTGTAGATCTTTCAGTCAGTGGGGAATTTTCAGTCCTTGCTAACTTTAGTGGTGAATTTTCAATCATTGTTAACCTCAATGGGGAACTTTAATGTGACAACGTCCCCCACTGAAGTTGACAAGAACTATGTCTCTTTATAAAACATTGGATTATTAAAACATATAAAACACACACATATCTGTATCTATCCTTTACGATCCTGCCTCTAATTGTGTACTCCTGAAGAAGGGCAAAAGCCCAACATGTTGAACTTTCTTTCCCATTTTCCATATAAAGCGTGAAAACTAATAAAACTTGTTGTACCTCTGTTTTGTCGTTTCCTTGAACTATATATATATATATATATATATATGAGAATAAACGTGCTGCGTGGTTGCTAATGGGTTACATATGAATAAAGTTAGTCCTTCATCAGTGATCTTCCAACCATCATTGGTATTTCATCGCTTTAAAGACCATATACCTCCGGTTGGTGCGAGCAACGGCTAAAAAAAGTCGTTGGGACACGTAAATAAAGGGGACACCACGATTTCACCGAACTTATATTCATGGAAATTTGGGACTTGACTCGTTCTTCCTCACTTTTCGCTGCTTCACCATCTTTGTTTGTTTACACTCTCGTGTCCCCTTTATTTACGTGTCCCAACGACTTTTTTTAGCCGTTGCTCGCACCAACCGGAGGTATATGGTCTTTAAAGCGATGAAATACCAATGATGGTTGGAAGATCACTGATGAAGGACTAACTTTATTCATATATATACACTCCACTCTCAAGTGTGAAACTAATATTAACATTTTGTACTGCCTCTTCGCTTCCACGTTGTTTTTTTTTATTTTTTGTTTACTGTCTCAACTATAATATATAGGTAAATGAAATAATTGCCTTATGTTGTTTATTACATAACTATTACGCTCTGTAACCTACATAGAGCACTCTTTTTTCCTGGACCTTTCCGACGGAATTACTTCATTTACATATATATATATATATATATGACCCCCACATCCCCCACTGCAAGGTGGTCGTGGAGGTGCCACGGCAAAAAAGCACCCAGCCCACACTGTAAAGTGGACGTGTAGGCGCCACGAAAAAGCACCCAGCACTCACTGTAAATGAGGTTGGTATTAGGAAGGGCATCCAGCTGTAGAAATCAAGCCAAATCAGTTCCTGTATGAGCAAAGCATGGTCAGCCGACCAGACACTGCCCACAACAGGACAACCCGTCTAACCCATGCTAGCGTGGAAGAACGGACGTAAAACGGTGATGATGATGATATATATATATATTGTTTATATCCAGTAAATCTCTTTGTTTATATTTAAACGGATGAGGCTTCTTATAACACCACACCACACCACACCGACCTCAACCTACCGTTTCTGCAGGTGAGTGTGAAAACAAAGAACTTGTAGAACGCCAGCTTGTGTATTGTGGAACAGGTGGGAAAGCTAAGCTGATATATTCACTTCATGATTATGTTTCTCTTTGTGTTTGTGTGGCTGTTGCTGGTGTTGTATAGCCCAGCATCAGACCACATTGAGCAGACGTATGATCAAAGGCATCCCAGCCTCGACCACCACAACATATTTTAAATCAGAACATATTTGAGACCATATTCCAACAAGCCGCTTTTTTTCTTTCTTTTTAAGTAGTAAAATGTGGTTTAAGAGGGAATGAGTTACTATCTTTAGCAGACCATGTTAACCATACAGAGGCTCTTCTCTCTCTCTCTCTAGCTCGTGTGTGTATGTGTATGCCGTTCTAAAAGTAATAAAATGCTGAATTTCTGTCAGTACAAGTTATATATTATATACATACGTGTATGTTATATACATACATGTATTTAATATATACAGGTTATATTATGTTATATACATGTATATTATGCTATATATATATATATACATACATATGACATATACATGTATATTGTGTTATATACATATATAGTATGTTATATATATGTCTAGTATATTATATGCATACATAAAATGTTATATACATGTGATAGATATTATATGGAACATTACGTTCGATATATGTGGAGCCAAAACCTAGTTTGGAGTAACAAGGGAGAGAGAGAGATGCTTTTAGTAAGATTAGAATATGCGAAAATGTGTTACGTGCTTCGAACTACAATAAACAAGTAGTACTGTTAAGAGTAGAAGTGTTGGTGGGGGTCTGGAGCAAATGAATTACCCGGCATAATCGCGGTATTTCTGTAATAGACATGGGTGATGGTGGGAGAAGGAATGGTTTAGTGACGGAAGACTAAGCGAGAACGACACCGAATGGGTTTGATCTCGAAAATATAGCGAAATAACGAATATACAGGTGTGGTGCACTATCGTAGTCAACGAGGAAGTTTATTTTATATATGTTCGCCCGACCTACTAGAAATAGTAGCCAAATTCTTTCCGACCAAACCTCTCTGCTTAGTACCAAACCTCTGTGCTTTGGTACCAAACCGCCGTCCCTGGCTCTATGATACTAAACTGATTATTTTAACGTGTTTATATTTATCTAAAAAAAAAAAATCTCGCATCGTAATTTTATGTAAGAACCTTTAAGTTAAATACTCCAATAACCATAAACAAGAAAGTTGCTTATATGATCAAATCTCTCCAAATTGTTGATTATTTACAAAATTATTTTAAAATCATAGGCAGTATCTTTCATTAGAAATATGGTAAACTGAAGAGTTAAAGAGAGAAAAGACACATTAGATAATGTACTCCTTGATATTAAACAAAAATAGGCGGGGCTCTCTATTTAATTAAGGGATCACATTTCGCTAAACAACGTCAACAATAACAATATACCAAGCGTGGACCTAATATAATACAATTGCCTCCTGTGTTTTGTTCGTTCATTTTCAACTATATATATATATACACACACACACGCACATATGTACATTTCAATATGGCCTCGGAATTATATATATATATAGCCTGAAAGTGTCAGATATATATATATATATATATATATAGCCTGAAAGTGTCAGATATATATAGAAAGGTAAATTAGATTGTATGAAATTAATGTTTTTCACAATAGTATTAGCGACGAAAGTTAAATGGATGGGTTTTTGTTAAGGGAGTTGCAACAGGCCCGACTGTATGTTGTACATCAACCATTCTTCAAACGAATCAACAAAAGGGTCTCAACACAGTCGCTTGACATGTTAAAAATAGCTACCTAATCTTAAATCACGCAGCCCCATATTAAAAAGAGGGGACAGCATACGACGGGGCATCTAGGTAAGTGTTCGGTTTGCTATAAATAGTAGCTAAATCTTCCTCCGATTACCCATATCATTCGAGTTGCTATAAATAGTAGCTAAACTTCCCTCAGATTACAGCATATCGTGTTGAAGAGTGAAAGGGGTAACATTGGATAATGTAGACCTACAGAGACAATATCCGAGAGAAAAATGGAATAGTCATGGCTGGAACCCTTTGATCATACGTCTGCTAAGTCAGAGCTGACATAGGCTAAACAACAATGAAACGAAAGAACATTGAATAATGTAATACTATAAATAAATTAAAAAAATAACGGGATGATCACAGCAGGAATTCCTTTAGTAATAAACTCGCTTGGTCAGGACTGGTATGGGATAAACTTCTAACCCCTTACCTAATAAAACCAATTCATTTAATTAAAGGAATAGATTAACGGTAGTTTGAATACATTTCAGTACAAGGTTGACAAATACTGAAGTCACGTTGAGAGTTATATTATATAAGTATTGTAATTTAACATAAACAATACAGACATTTGAGAATATGTCTAAACAAATGACTCATATCATTTTCCCATCAACTTGGCTTACTTTGTGTTAGTGAAATTGAGATAAACATTGAAACGCGAATAATTCAATCGTAACATTTTCTCTTTGTTTTGAATATATATATAAATTCCACCTTTTCTCTATCCTTATTAATAAATTCTAATATGTTTACAGTTTAATTATAGCCATACATACCTGAGTAATTTAGTTTTAAATCATGTGTTTGTATAAATAATAGACTGGCTCTCTCCGAAGAGATGCCAGCCAAGTCCTCTCCAGACATGACTTTAAATTACCTACTGCCAACTCATGCGGTTACCATATAAAACATGTCCCGCTTTTAGATTAATTCCGAACATTTATTTCATGGATCCAAGAACATTTAACTACGTACGGATTATTTTCTTATTATCAGATACGATAAATATGTAATGCTTTTGTTTTTAATTATGTATCTTAATATTTTAGGCAATATAAAACTATTTGTTATTTTCTGTTCTCTCTTTGTTTAGTCGAGACCATTTTCATTTGTTCAACTTATCTCCCTTACACTAGTGGAGTTTTTCATTTTTCTTTTTAAGGTTTGCTGGGTCTCGTCAGAGCTGTTCTGCTAGAGAAAGGGTCGCAGGTATCGGATAGCGATATCGCCACCAGATATAATGGTTGGTTGCGATATAAGCCGGTAACTGCCGGATGAATAAGCAACACCGGACCAACAGCGGTAAACTACTAGGAGAGATGGAACAATGGGTGACACCTGTAAATCCCAAGAAAATTCTCACGGCCTAGTGACGTAGCTATGACGAGGCGAGTAAAGGCCGCCTCTAAAAAAGCCTAGTCTTCGTGGGTTTGACAAAGTATCAAATAGGTGACTGGAGCAAATATGACCACGGAAACTGCAACTGTAGTATGGTTAGGAAAGCAAAAAAATACCATACTGCATCGTCCTTTGCATGGGTTAACAAGGGACGTGTTCAGGCCTTAGGTAGAGGGACCTGTTCGAAAAATATATTGCAGTCTCTATTTCATGTCACAAAATCTGGCGATGGGCTTGCGACCTGTCCTTGGAGGCGTGGGATGAACGCACAAAGTTTACATATCCCGAGACCCCTTGGTTCAATCAAGAGGTCAGGGATGCCATCCGATCAAATAAAGGAGGCCTATAAAAGTTGGCTTGGAAATAAGTCCTCCTTTTTGAACTTGCAGTACAAGCAGTCACGAAAAGTCGCAGTAGAGACATGACGGGTAGAATTGAAATAAATCCTAACAAAAGTGAGAGTTATTCCCCTTTGTAATTAGCTGGCTTACAAGGGTTATTGAATAAATGAGCTACTAATTATATATATATATTATTATTATACCCGCCGAGGTTAACTTTGCTTTTCATCCTTACGGGGTCGATAAAATAAAGTACCAGTAATTGCTGGCCTTGTGCCAAAAGTAGAAACAATTATTATTATTATTAAGACTACAGAGTGAGTCTGATGACCCTGTCATAAACAGGCAAAACTCCGGAGTGATTATTGACCTGTTACGTACGTTTCACAACTGAATGGCTCAAGGTCACCTATGGCAGATGTGGCCTCCAATTCCAGCATCGATCTGCTTATCAGACTTGGTATATCTGGAATTCTGCTGAGTGTTTTTACCATTAAACTAAAGGGGAAACTGACAACGTTTCCCATCAAATTAAGGTCACTATAGGGAACAGCTTCCAGCTTGGAGCTGGAAGTAAACAAGTCGTACAAATTATTGAAGTGCTGGGCTGTTTGTATTTTTAAAAATATGGGTATACCAAATGCAGTAACTGTAACAACAGTTGATCATTATAAATAATAGAGACCATTTCATGGTATGTACCGGTTGCATTTTGTTGTGATACCATCACTACCGTCTGACAGAATGGACTGGGTGCTTTATTATAATGGCATCAGCATTATAGTACATAGAATAATGTAGAAATATTAGGCAAGTGAACAGTATATGAGTCACCATATACATACAAAAACACACATACACATGTGCGTGTCTATGGAGGAGGAATATCAGGTGTAGTGTTGGCGAATTTCGGGAAGCATTGAAGTTTTGACGGATGCAGTGTCCCAACAATTAACAACTGATGCAGGTAGCTTGTTCCATGCTTCACCAACTCTGAGTGTGAAAAGGTGTTTCCGAAAGTCATGGGAGATGTACTGTTTTCTGATTTTGTAAGCATGTCCACAGGTGTTAGACATATGGAATTCAAAATATATTTTTCTTTTTTATATAAACCAAGCAAAAGTTACACAGATTATAGCTTTAAAATTGTATTCTTTATTCAACTTCTTTTCCTCAATACATATTTATACAAGTGGATATAAAATGATGATGACTTTGCAAATACAATTTTTTATATACATAAATATACATATATATAATCATTATTCAATATAGAGATCAGGAATGGCCTTATGATTTCAAACAAATGAAACAGTTCTAGTATATTTTTAACCCTTTAGCATTTAAACTTGCCATATCTGGCCAGAATTCCCTCACCTCTTTCTCTTCAAACCAGCCATATCTGGCCACTCATATTAATGTTAAGGTATTGTTCTCAAAATAAATAATATCAAAATTTCATAAATTCAGTATTATGTGAGGTAAAGCCTTTACCACAAAAACAATAGTATATATAGAGTAATGTAAATGGCAGAATCCATTCCTCATTGCTGGTCTGAACAGAGTTAATTTCTGAGAGAAAGAGGAAGAATCAATCCCAATACTACTGGACTATATTCGATCAACCCAAGGGAGCAAAAAGAGGCAAAAAAATATTGTAAAGCCTGCTATTCGATGTTCTAATGATTCGATGCTCTAATGCCAATTAGTTGCCTAACAGCACAACGTATACATATGAATACAGCCAGAAATGTTAAGACCCTGTTTAATTCCATTTGTTTCTAATTCCATACAAAGGAGCTCATAATCAGTCATGAGATCAAATATACGGTGACACAGTGTATCCTTGAGCAAGACACTTTATTTCTTATTGCTTCAGTTCATTCAACTGGAAAATGGAGTTGTACCCAATATTTGAATGGCCAGCCTTGTCACACACTGGTATGTTGAATCTCACTGAGAATTTTGTTACGGGATACACGTGTTTGTGGAATTCTCAATCACCTGCATGTTAATTTCATGGGCAGTCTGTTTCATTATTCAAACAACTGGAACAGTCATTAACAGAATTAATGGAGGTCTAAAACAAATAAAATATGGGGAGACCCAAGAAGACCTGGGATGTGGTGATAAAAGCCGACCTTACCCAATTGCACCTCTCAAAGGCGATGACACATGACTGCAACCTCTGGCATCCTGCAGTAATACAGAAGACCCAACTTCCCACGGGTACAAGCCGAAGCTAAAGCATATAGACAATATGTCCCCTCCCCACTGCAAAGTGGTCATGGAGGTGCCACGGCGAAAAAGCACCCAGCCCACACTATGAGGTTGGTGTTAGGAAGGGCATCCAGCTGTAGAAATCAAGCCAGAATCAGTTCCCATATGAACAAGACAAGGTCAGCCGACTGAACACAGTGATGATGATGAACAATCTGATATTTTATAATGAAAGCGAATGGCGAAGTCCTGCTAACAAAAGCAACTAAATTACAAAAAAAAAAAAAAGATGCGTAACAAGATTCTTTACAGTTTATTTTCATGATTTAACCCATAACATACCGGACCAAATGATATATTAGCCAGACATTTTTAAAAATTAGAAAACAGCTTTGATTACTGAATGCTGAAACTAGGACATTACTGCACCAGCTTTTGCAATTCTTGCACTTAATTCAGCCTCCTGCCTTCCATCACTCATGAACACGGCTGCAATATATTTGAACTTCTCTACCTGCTTCAGTGGAACTCTATTCACATGTAGAGTGCACAGCGCAGACTTCCTTGAGAGGATGAGTGTCCCAGTTTCTGCAGCATTGTGATTAAATCACATTTAAAATTAAAGGTTTTACTCGAATACTGCAAATTTTCACAAAGGTCTGTCACTAGTAAAGTCACTATAAACATGTGAATTTACAAACCTATATGTTTTATATATTATCTACTACATCATAAAAGGATGTAGAATTAATGTGTTTGTAACTTTAGTTAGCGTACAGTGTCACTGGAACTTTAGCTGGAGTACAGTGTGTCATTGTAACTTTAGTTAGAGTACAGTGTCACTGGAACTTTAGCTAGAGTAGTGTCATTGTGTTTTTAAATACAGGTATAACATTGATTGGGTTTACTATATCTATCAGGGAATCTTGCCATATTTTCTCTATCAAGCAAACTACATTGTGTCCCCCTCCCTCAACTTTCATACCAGTTATACAAACATGCAAAGCTTCTCTGTTTATCTGGCTGCTATGTGAAATATATGGCAACCTTACATATGTAGCCGATTTCTCGGACTTTTTCAAAGCACTGAGGGGATAAAGTTGATATAAAGTGTGGTGTGCTCATGCATAAAGTTATAAAATAACTTATAAAGCTTATAAAATAAGGTGAAGACCCTTAAAGACAGAAAAAGAAGCTGCCAATGGCTGCTAGTTTAAACAATACCAGGAACAAAAAATTTCTGGTGTTTCATACAATAAATACTAATAATTAAGTGAGATATGTGAAGACTTACTAAATAATTTTAGTTTTACATTAAAAATAATGTATTTGAGGTTTTTTTTTTGGTTTCTTTTTTTCATTTTGTTTTTGTCTGGAATTTGTATCATTTAAGAGAAAAAGGATTCCTCACATCATAATAAGAATTCCATTCTTCATACTTTCAATCTTTTTGTGGAATGATGTAGTAGAGTTAGAGTTATCATTCTATGTCTATGAAGCCTAGAGCTTATCACAGTTCCATGGGAGTTAAGTTATTGAGAGTAAAAGACTCCACCCTGGAAGGAATGTCAGTCCATCACAGGGTTCAATAAATCCCAGCTACTACTGGTACTCATTTTTAGTTAAATCAACTGGAGCATGTGAAATGAAGTGTCTTGCTCAATGACATAGTGCATCATCCTAGTCGGGGAATCAAACCCACAACCTTTTGCTTTTAATCTCAGCATCTTGATCTTTAGACAACACACTTTCACTGTGGATTGATAACGTCATGGAAACTAAAACTAAAACTTAATTTATATTTAGTATAAAATATAACATGACAACTCATGAAATGAAGTATCTTGCTCAAGAACACAACCAACTGCTTGGTCAGAGACCTTATAATCATGAGTCAAAGATCCTCACCACTAAGCCACACATTTTAACCCTTTAGCATTTAAACTGGCCATATCCGGCCAGAATTCTCTCACCTCTTTCTATTCAAACTGGATGTATCTGGTTGATCATACTGATGTTAAGGTATTGTTCTTAAAATAAATAATATCAAAATCTCATAGATTCAATATTATGTGAGATAATTATGTGAGGTAAAACCTTTACCATGAAAATACAATAGTATATATAGAGTAATGTAAATGCTAAAGGGTTAAACTTGGTGTGATTTGAACTCAGAATGGTAATGCCATAAAATACTTCAGATATATTGTTTGTACTAATAACTTCCTCCTTAATTTCTTAATGATAACAAAAACAAAACAAGATTAAAATGTACTTGGGACCATAGCTGGTACTAATATGTAATTAGTATATAGTAACATATAATTAGTAATATATAATTAGTAGATATAGTACCAGTGACCATAGCTGGTACTAATAATTATTTCTACTTTTGACAAGGCGGCAATTATCCCAGTGCATTACTGGTACTTTATTTTATCGACCCTGTAAGGATGAAAGGCATTTGAACTCAGACCATAAAGGGCCGTAACTCTTTGTACATAGTACCAGTCTGATAGGGATCATAGCTGGTACTAATATATAATTAGTAGATAGTAACAACTATGGATCCTACCAGGCTGGTACTAATATATAATTAGTATATAGTACCAGCCTGATAGAGACCATATGATTAGTACATAGTACCAGCCTGATAGAGACTATAGCTGGTACTAATAATGTTAGTACATAGTACCAGCCTCATAGAGACCATAACTGGTACTAATATATAATTAGTATATAGTACCAGCCTGGTAGAAACCATAGCTGGTACTCTACTAATATATAATAATTAGTATATATAGTAGCAGCCTGGTAGAGTCAATAGCTGGTACTAATATATAATTAGATTAGTACACAGTACCAATGGATTAGATTTATGTTTTGTTTACCAATAAATAATAATTTGTGGGTTGAATCAATAAACAGATTTCTTTTCAATATATGCAAAGATAATATGGAGGGCATCAGTGAGTTTTTAAGATATTTAGAGACACCCAAAAATGGTGGTTCTATGTGGTAGTCCATATTGTTACGTTATTGTGCAGTTATATTTTTGAGCTAAACCAACTCCATATATGTAAAGGTTACCACACAGACAAAGAAGTACAATTGAAAAAGTATTGAAGTATATCATGTTTCGGAATACAGGTTCCAGGTTGCCTTCTCGATACCAGATTATCTGAAATGGAAATTAATAATAATAATGCTTTCTTTATTAACCACAAGGGTCTACATAAAGTAGACATTAAGGACAGTACAGGACAATACAGGGCGGTACAAATGGGCATTTCTGCGTGTAAAAAACAAGAAACAGAGGCTGTAATAATAGAACAATGAAAAAATTCCCCAATAGGGGGGAGACTTCCGAGGGACATTCGTGGAGAAAGCCCATTAAAAAGCCACGGTGACCCTGACCACCAGAGCAAGTGCCCTCTCTCAGTTTTCCACCTTTAATTTACAGACACATACTCAGAGTAGGCCCATTCACTCGGGCCATTCTTGCCTCTCTCACCCATCTTTCAACAAAATGCTCGGAAGTCCTTTCTACCCCGATTTTCCTTTTTAAATGAAATTTGAAAAAGTTAATCAGGGCATCACTGAAGAGGTAAGTGCTCATCTTCAGCCCTTTCAAATGTGTCCACCATACTATCTCTTTCGCCATGGCCACCAGACAGATAAAAACTGCCTGCCCTTCCCGGCTAAAGGAAGAGGGCGGGGCAATCCTCACGATGGACTCAGCTGATAGCTGGATCCATCCTACATGCGACAGCAGGTGTTCGACATAAACCCACAAGTCAGCAATGCTCGGACACTGGACGAGTGTGTGCATGACGGCTTCGTCGCCCTGCGCGCATCTCGGACATGCCCAGCTGTCGGCACCTCCATGCCTGTAGAGTTTATCCCGAATAATAATAATAATAATGATTTCTACTTTTGGCACAAGGCCAGCAATTACCCAGTGCATTACTGGTACTTTATTTTATCGACTCCGTAAGGATGAAAGGCAAAGTTAACCTCGGCGGAATTTGAAATCAGAATGGCAAGGGCCGTAACTCTATGCGTCAAAGCATGGCGTCCGACCCTCTACCTATACTGCCAATCAACCGCCCTTAATAATAATAATAATAATGATTTCTAGTATGGGCACAAGGCCAGTAATTTGGGGAAGTCAATTATATCGACCGCAGTAGTTACTGGTGTGTTATTTTATTGACCCCGTAAAGATGAAAGGCAAAGTTAACCTCGGCAGGATTTGAACTCGGACCGTAAAGGGCCGTAACTCTGTGCTGCAAAACATGGTGTCCGACTCTCTACCAATACTGCCAATCCACCATAATAATAATAATGATAATAATAACAATAATAATAATTGTTTCTACTTTTGGCATAAGGCCAGCAATTACCCCAGTGTATTACTGGTACTTTATTTTATCAACCCCCGAAAGAATGAATGGCAAATTTAACCTCGGTTGGATTTGAACTCACACCATAAAGAGTCAATGATTTCTTTATTATTGGCCACAAGAGCCGAACATAGAGAACAATACAAAGACAGGGACAAGGCCAATAATTCTTTAGGGGAAGGGGAAAGTCGATTAAATTGACTCCAGTACATTACTGGTACTTTATTTTATTGAATAATGAATTCAGAATATAAAGGGCTGGAACATGTTTGATGCTCTACTGATACTGCCAATCCACCGCCAAATTTGTTTATTTAATAATTGTTTCTACGTTAGGCACAAGGCCAGCAATTACCCAGTGTATTACTGGTACTTTATTTTATCGACCCCGTAAGGATGAAAGGCAAAGTTAACCTCGGCGGGATTTGAATTGAGAATGGCAATAATAATTGTTTCTACGTTAGGCATGCCTTCTGTAAGACATCGACAGTTGATTGACTTTCGTCAAATTGGACCAAGGAAACAATGTTTCCATTGGTCTTTCCAGTTGCTAATACTATCTATCGGTCGCAACTCCAGGTAGAAGGAGCAATGTGAAATAAAATGTCTTACTCAAACACATAACACATCGCCTGGTCCGGGAATCGAACTCACAACCTCAGGATTGCGAATCCAATTCTCTAACCACTCAGCCACACACCTTCTGAGACATAACGAAAGGCAAAAATGGAATTTGAGATTATTTCAAGTGGTTTATTTACTTACAAGTGTTATATGAGACCCACACACCATCATGATGATAAAGCCAAAAAATATATTGACGCCATCGTGTTTATTGGGAGGTGAACATGGGAAGATAAATGCACAAATGAGAGTTTCCTGAAAAAAATAAAAGAAGTAAGGAAATGAATACTTAGTGACAGATGGTAGGACATGATGGATAGTTAGCAACAGATGTGAGGTTCATATCACATGGTAGGATATGATGGTTAGTTAGCAACAGATGTGAGGTTCATATCACATGGTAGGATATGATGGATAGTTAGCAACAGATGTGAGGTTCATATCAGATGTGTGGTTCATACCACATGGTAGGATATGATGGTTAGTTAGCAACAGATGTGAGGTTCATATCACATGGTAGGATATGATGGATAGTTAGCAACAGATGTGAGGTTCATATCACATGGTAATAACAGATGTGTGGTTCATATCACATGGTAGGACATGATAGTTAGTTAGCAACAGATGTGTGATTCATATCACATGGTAAGACATGATAGTTAGCAACAGATGTGAGGTTAATATCACTTAGTAGGATATGTTCTTTATTATGCCTCAGAGTTCAACTTCATCTCTCAAACATACACACACAGTTTTTACTGTTTAGTTAGGAGAAAGGTACCCCAAACTGGTGACCTGATCCAAATGCTTGTAACAGATAAGGATTCTGCTAATTTCCCCCAAGGGCCTGGTGATGTGTTGTACCAAGCAACAGGATTTAGTCCTAAGGACACATTCTTTTCTTATGTTCTATAATCGATTCTACACAGGCTCTCTTTTTCTCTCTCTCACACCCATGTGACAGGCTTCCACACACTTTCCATCTACCAAATTTCATTCACAAGATATTAGTCAACTCAACATTATAGTAAAAAAATTTTAACCACAAAGTTATATCTGTACGTCTCTCTGTCTCTAGAAATAGAGAGAGAGAACTATGTGATAAAATTCACAAGGCTGATCAGCACGATACTCTAACAAGCACCTTCTCTAAATCAACAAATGCTTGGTATAGTGGCTAACCCTTGTCCCTTGCCTAGAAAGTTCTCTTGTAAGTTCTCTACACCAAGAAGAGGGCATCTGTTGTACTCTGAGCTGACACAAATCTAAACTGTACTTCATCTAAGCTAATTCTACACACTTTCTTTTACTTTCATAACTTTCATATATAAATTCTAAGTAAAAAGTATATTTAAAAAACTCACCAATACAAATATACTGGTAATAATAGCAATAACTAGATTCCGCATTCGATCCTGTAGAGAGAGAAAAATAAAGAATTTAAAATATTGACTGTTTTTATCTATATTTTCAATGCTAATAAAAAAAGCTTTAACCCTTTAGTATTTACAACATTACCCTATATATACTATTGCATTTTTGTGGTAAAGGTTTTATCTCACATAATTATCTCACACAATATCGAATCTATGAGATTTTGATGTTATTTATTTTGAGAACAATATCTTAACATCAGTATGAGTGGCCAGCTATGGCCGGTTTGAGCAGAAAGAGGTGCGAAAATTCTGGCCAGATACTAAAGGGATAACCTGTCCCTTGGTTTAACCCTTTTGTTACCATATGTCTAACAAAGACACTCTCTAAGATTTTCAAATAATTTTGAAAACTTTTTTTGATTATTAAATCTGATTGCTCTCATAAATGGACCTCTATATGACAAATGACAACACGACTTAAACTTTGATCCAACAATGTTCAACAATCAACAACAGTTCTGTTATATAGTTTTCTACTCTTAAACAACATTATCAATAATATCTGGCTGATAATACTGATAATAAGCTGCCAATGAGGGAAGACTGTAAACTACATGTGCTGGCTTATCTTCTGGATTATTTCATTGCTTACTCAGAAGGAAAGGACAGTGTCCTTGACTTTTTGTTATTTTAGGGACACCGAGTCAGATGCGAAGGAGGGGGGAGGGAGGGAAGGAAGGATGGAGGGAGAAGGGGAAAGGAAGGAGGTATCTTAACATCAAAGACTTGGTCTGATTGCTTTGCAACAAAGTAGATTCCACTAAAATCAACCAAAGGTTATGGGATTTCAATACAGAATGCAAGGATTTAAAATAAATACTGCAAGGCTGTCACTCTAATAGCCCTGCCAATTCACCAGATATAGTAGTCAAATCTCCCTCAGATCACGTATCTGGCTAGAATTGTCTCACCTCTTTCTGTTCAAACCGGTTGTAACTGGCCACTCATATTGATATTAAGGTATTGTTCTTAAAAGAAATAACATCAAAATCTCATAACTTTAAAATTGATAGTTTTATTTCATAGTCCCAAAGCCAGTTTTGGCTGGGTTAGTAACCTAATGTTAAAGGTCCTTACATTGACCTCTTGGTAACTGTTCAGAGACGTGCAACCAAGCGAATACCCTCCATCAGGCATCTACCATACTCTCAACGCATTGCTTCCCTGGGCATGGATACATGGAAGCTCCAACATCTGGCAACTGACTTCGTAAACACCCACAAAATTATTAACCATCTTACCAACAACAACCCTGAGAAACCTCCATGCTTCCTGAAATTCACCAACACTATACCTAATGTCGCCCCTCCATACACACACATGCATGTATCTGAGTGTATATCATGACTCATACACTATTCACTTTCCTGATATTTGTACATTATCCTATGTACTCTACATGAACCTTTGATGAGTTGTAGTGCACCAGAGCACTGTACACTATAATTTCATCATTACTCACGAAGGGCGGTGGATTGGCAGTATCGGTAAAGGGTTGGACACCATGCTTTGCAGCAAAGAATTACGGCCCATTATGATCTTATGATCATAAATTATAAATCCCGCCGAGGTTAACTTTGCTTTTCATCCTTACGGGGTCGATAAAATAAAGTACCAGTAATGTACTGGGTATTTGCTGGCCTTATGCCTAAAGTAGAAACAATTATGAGTTCAAATCCGGCCGAGATTAACTTTGCCTTTCATCCTTACGGGGTCGATAAAATAAAGTACCAGTAATACACTGGGATAATTGCTGGCCTTGTGCCAAAAGTAGAAACAATTATTATTACTCACTAAAATAAATAGCTTTGTACTGTAAAACCAGGTGTGGTTTCAGTTGGGTTGGTATCAAAAGAAATGTTAAACCAGCATTCGAATACCATAAAGATATGAAAGTGATTAAAATATGTTGTAGTGCACCTGAGCACTGTACACACTAATTTCATTATATTATTATTTATTATTTTAAACCATGTGATGTATCACAAAAAGCTGGTATTGTGGCTGTACAATAAAAACAAAAAATAGTCTTTTGTTTCTTATGCTTTGTATTTTCTATATTTTGTGGAATTGTTTAAATAATTGGTTAAATACTTGAATACACAAGAGAGATTCCTGCTGTGCATTCCATTATCATAAGGTTTATTGTTGACAATTATATTACATATATAAAAGTGAGTGAAAATATCATACATGAAAATATAGAGTTGCATATAAATATTAATTACACACAGATATTAAGATTAGAGAGCTAATTAATGGATAATAAGAAAAGCAAGATATTCTTAAGTTTTCTGTTTCATCAATTAATACCAAAATAAAGCTGTAGATTATCTATGAGCTTTCAAGAAGGGGGCTTCTACATGCTCATTCAACCTTCAAGAAATTGTACCCCAATTTTCCTCAATTTATACTTGGACCATCTTAAATGATATTTTCGACATATAATACATTGAGTTTATCCATATCTTGATATATTTGACTTACTATTTAGCATTTAAACCGGCCATATCTGGCCAGAATTCTCTCTTCTCTTTCTGTTCAAACTGGGTGTAAATGTCCACTCATACTGATGTTAAGGTATTGTTTTTCAAAATAAAAAAGGATCGATCGACTTTCGTCAAATTGGACCGAGGAAACAATGTTTTCGTTGGTCTTTCCAGTTGCTAGTACTATCTATTGGTAATATCCAGGTAGAAGGAGTAACATGAAATAAAGTGACTTGCTCAAGGACATAACGCATCGCCCGGTCCATGAACCGAACTCACAACCTCAAGATTGTGAATCCAATTCTCTAATCACTCAGCCACACGCCTTTCAAAATAAATAACATCAAACTCTCATAGATTATGTAAGATAAAGCCTTTACCACAAAAATACAAACGTATATATAGAGTAATGTAAATGGTAAAGTGTTAAGAGGAGACCTCCACTTATAATCTGATTCTTTATATCTGTTCTCTTATAGAGAGATTAGAAGAATCTAATTTAAGAAATAATGAGATATATAAACAATAGAAAAATTACTTACAGTTGGTTTGGGAATCCCAAATAAAGGTTTCATTGCATTATCTTCATAACCATTCATCTTGAAAAGTTAAATCCAACAGAATGATACAGTCTTTTTTTTTTTTTTATCTTAAATTACCAATCTTCTGATAGCATTTACAGCATGATATCGAAAGTAAAGATATCATCACATCAAATAATACATAACGTTGAAATATCTGTAAATGTGCAACTGAACAGCTTCATCGGTACAGAGGTGATGTGATATTCAGCTGTAAAGATAAAGGCATAAAAATAACATGGTTAGGCTTCAAACATCAGCTTAACCCTTTAGAATTTAAACCAGCTATATCCGGCCAGAATTATCTCATCTCTTTCTGTTCAAACTGGCCATAGCTGTCCCCTCATACCAATCTTAAGGTATTGTTCTCAAAATAAATAACATCAAAATCTCAGATTCAATATTATTATTTCTACTTTTGACACAAGGCCGACAATTATCCCAGTGCATTACTGGTACTTTATTTTATCGACCCCGTAAGATTCAATATTATCTGAGATAATTATGTAAGATAAAGCCTATACCATGAAAATACTACTAGAGCCCCTGCTTTTCCCTTCCTTTACCATTTAAAAATTATTTTCTTATTTTACATTCTATTCTTTCTTCTCAATCTATTTTTTTTTCTTATTATTTAATTTTTTTCTATTTATTAAATAAATTACTGTATTTCCCGGCGCCGAAGACGCTACTTTTTACCTAAAATAAGTCTCAAAAATCTTCCATGTGTCCTGGAGGCCGAAGGTGGTTTATTAATTTTTTTTCAAATTTTTGGTTGTCAAAATTAGGGTGCGTCCTCGAGGACGAAGTGTCTTCAGTACCGGGAAATATGGTATGTATTATACATGTATACATCAATTATAAAATCAGATCGTAAGTTAGTTATATTACTAAATCCCAAGAGTTTTAATCTCATCTTGGTTTTTATGTCTGCTTTCCATGTTGACAATATAGATCTGCTCACATGAGAGTGTTTATCAGTTAGATGGTTCACAGACATTTGATCTACTCACTGTAAACATATTACAGTATTAATTTGGTATTAGCTAAGAGCTGATTCATCTTATTAATCATATTTACATTAATAAACACGTAAATAGTTAGTCTGTTAGATATATTATTAATCAATTAGTAGGTGACAATTGAAATAGTTATGCCAGGAATCCCAGTGGAAGGAAGCCACAAGAGAGATAATAATAATAATAATGAAATTATTGTGTACAGTGCTCAGGTGCACTACAACTCATCACATGTGCATGTATAGTACATAGAATAATATACAAATGTCAGGGAAGTGAATAGTATATGAGTCATGATATACATGAGTGTATGTGTATGGAGGGGGGGATATCAGGTGTAGTGTTGACGAATCTCAGGAAGCATGGAGATTTTAAAGGATGCAGTGTCTCGACAGCTAACAACTGATGCAGGCAGTTTGTTCCATGCTTCAGCAACTCTGAGCATAAAAAAATGTTTCCGAAAATCATGGGAGTTGTGTTGTTTTCTGACTTTGTTGGCATGCCCACGTGTGTTAGACACATGGAAATCAAAAAGGTATTCAGGGTTGTTGTTGGGGAGATGGTTAATATGGTTAATAATTTTGGTTAATATGGTTAATAATAAGCATTAACCATTTCATGACTGCATTTCTAATGAAATACTATTTTAATTAATTAATGAAGAATTTTGAGGGATTTACTAAAATTATTAATTATTTCATTACTAAGATAGTAACTTAATTAATGCGAACAAAATTTTAATCTAAATAGGAACCATGTATTTCATTTAATTAATGAAGAATTTTGAAGCTTGTGTCATTCGTGATGCCCGAGGGAGGGTGGGCCGCTGACAAATTGTATTTACAGATGTCTATTTGCCTGTCATTTGTTGTGTGTGGTCCTAGATGCATGTATTACCTACTTGTGGGCGTGTATATATATATATATATATATATTACGTATACAAGTAGGTAATACATGTAGGTTATATATATATATATATATACAATATATTAATAAATGGAAACTATATTTATAAAACCATATTTATGCGTGTGTATATATATATATATATATATATATATATATACACACACACACACGCATACATACACACGAGTGGGGCAAAGTGAAATTAATTGGATGAGGAATTTCCATTTTCTTCTATGATACCTAATTACACTAATTATTATTTAAGATATTTACAAGTGGAATTTGAACGAAAAAGTTAGTCTATGAGCGCTGGAGAAAACCGTAACAACTTTGTGTTTATTTACATATATACAGTTAACAAAATAAATGTATAATGATTTCTAATTTAGTCTCAAGGCCAACAATAT
This sequence comes from Eledone cirrhosa, assembly GCA_964016885.1. NCBI lineage: Eukaryota > Metazoa > Mollusca > Cephalopoda > Octopoda > Eledonidae > Eledone > Eledone cirrhosa. The sequence goes on from OZ024755.1 coordinate 5,935,160, forward strand.
GGGGGAGGGGAAAGTCGATTAAATCCACTCCAGTGCATTACTGGTACTTTATTTTATCGGCCGAGAACGGATGGAAGGCAAAATTAACCTCATGAATGATTTCTAATTTTCACACAAGGCCAACAATTTGTGGGGAGGGGAAAGTCGATTACATCATACGTGACTGGTACTCTATTTTATCGACCCCGAAAGGATGAAAGGCAAAGTAGACCTTGACGGGATTTGAACTCGGGACATACAGATCGGGAATAAATGCCGCAAAGCATTTTCTCTGACACTCTACCGATTCTGATAATCCAATTAATAATAACAATAAAAATGAGTCAGAAAAAACAATTGTGTTATTTATTTTATGTTAGAGGTGGTAGTTTTTTAATTGGCAATTAAACAAATAAGTTTTATGCTGTGCGGCTGAGGAGATGTGTAACGAGAATAATTGGGGAAGTGGTTTAAATACTTTCTCTTATTATATAGTTAATTTACTAACCAAAGAGAAACTTTAGTGCTTTATATACTTATGTGTCTAGGCTTTCTCACAGGTTTTTGTTTTAAATTCCACCCTTCATTTTACTTTCTGCAAATTGTCAATCTTTCGATAATTAATGCGAACAAAATTTTTGTATGATAAAATTTATTTGCTAATTAATCCCAAACGGCTTAATTAGCAAAGGTAATGAATGTGACTATTAAATTGATTAATAGAAGACTTGAAGTCTTGTTTCTGAATTGAATATTAAGTCAGAGCCGAATCTAAGTGGGTATTAAATCTATCTATCTCGGGTCCAGCATTGGCAACCCCTCATTCATGGAAAGGGGCGAAGAGGTCGTCCTGAGATAAACTGGCGACAGACACCTGAAACCCGTCAACAAAAAGTTAGAAGGAAGTATAGATAGATGCAACTGACCGTGGTCATTGGAAGGGCACTGTGGTTTCTAGATCTAAGTATCTCTCTATATATCATATATATATTATAAACACACATAAGCAAGAGTGATTGTAAACATGTGTGACTGTAACGACAAATATAATTAAAACTCACCTCATACATTTCAGTAAATACAAAAAATAAAGTATCTATTCACGATTATATTGTCATAGGTTCATATTGTAATATTTTGATAATTTCAGGTAGAACTTAGTGTAATGATATGTATTGTTGTTTGTGGGATTATCTCTGTATAAGTCCAACAATGTTAATAATTGTCTGTTTGTGAACTCTGCGACGTATGTCTACAAAACGGTGTCGTAATAAAATAGCAGACATCTGCTCTTACAGTAATCTCCCCTTTAGTGTTTGCTGCTGCTGCTTTCCTTTAGCTCAACCTTTTTGTTACCGTATTTCCTAGAAGCCCAACGCTTTCGTTAACGTATTTCCCAGTAGCTTAGCCCTTTCGTTACCGTATTTCCCAGTAGTTCAGCCTTTTCGTTACCATATTTCCAAGTAGCTCAGCCCTTTCGTTACCATATTTCCAAAAAGCACCTTGTACTCACTGTAAATGTGGTTGGCGATAGAAAGGGGATCTAGTTTCTAGAAATCAAGCCAAAATCTGTACTGTATGAGCAAGACATGGTTACCTGACCCGGCATTACTCATAACAGGACAACTCGTCTAACCCATGCTAGCATCGAAAAGTAGACGTTAAATGATAGTGATGATACACACACACACACACACACACACATATATATATATAGTAATAATAATAAATGTGAAGACTAAAATCCAAAGAGGGCTCAATAAGGATAAATATATATCAAATATATAAGAGCCCTGGAGAAAATATTTATTAAAATAACAAATTAAAATTTAAGCAAAGAATCGCTGCTTTCACCCTTAACGTTAAGGGCGAAAGCAGCGATTCTTTGCTTAAACTTTAATCTATTTTAATATATATATATATATATATATAACAAAGAGGGTGTGGTAAGATACCAGGTGAACCATAACGCAACAGAGAGTACTCAATACTTAGGGTAGTAGAGTGGGTAATAGGAAAAGAGTCAGGACCCCGACGGCTGAGCTCCGGCCGTTTCGATGCAGCTGGATCGAAACGGCCGGAGCTCAGCCGTCGAGGCTCTCACACTTTTCCTTGCTATATCAAGCGTTAACCTAATATATCCCTTCCATATACTGTACCGATTGTGTTGTTATTTCTGTTTTCCTTTTACACACACACACACACACATATATATATATATATATATATATATATATATATATATATATATATATATGTGCGTGTGTGTGTATGTATGTATGTATGTATGTAAATATATATTTATATATATATGGGTGGGTGTCAGGGTTAGTTCAGTTTGTGTTAAGCTCATGCAACTGAGTACATATTTCTGTTTGTTTTTAAATATAATTTTTGTGTCATACCTTGTTAGGATGTAAATAATTTCTCTGTTGACAGCGCTGTCAAATTAGTTCCCTCTCTTACAATTCACATCCTTCTATCCTCTTAAACAGATTAACTAGCAATAATAACAATAAAAAAAACTACCCTCTGTCTTTTAGTTTATGTATTTTTGTTGTTCTATCGTCACCCCGGGCTAAACCAGCCCACCTTTGTTTTACAGTCTTTTTTTACTACTTTTTTGTCATCCTCTAACCATAATTCTCTTTTCTTCTTCCCACGTCCCAACATTCCGACGAGGGTAGTGGGGGTAGGGGTGGGGTGCTGAGGAAGGGGGGGGGGTGAGGAAGGGGCGGTTGTGGTGGTAGAGGTGGGGTGCTGAAGAGGCGGTGGTTGTGGTGGTAGAGGTTGTGGTTGTGGTGGTAGTGGTGGGGTGCTGAGGAAAGGGTGCTGTTGGTAGTGGTGGGGAGGCTAATATTCTATATTACACGAAAAATGAACAAACAAACAAAAAAACACCACATTGTATCGCCATGTACCGTCTTTAATGTTTTCTTAATGTGAGCCCTGTGTGGCTAATATAAAAAAAATCATTATTATATAGTGAAATAATAATTGTTTCTACTTTTGGCGCAAGGCCAGCAATTCCCAGTGCATTACTGGTACTTTATTTTATCGACCCTGTAAGGATAAAAGGTAAAGCTCACCTTGGCGGAATTTGAACTCGTGACGTAAAGTTCGTCATTTCTAGTCTTGGCCACAAGGCGATGGTGACTATACAAATATGAAAACCCACATAAAGTGGGGTTCATATTAAAAAGGGGACAACCACAATAGGAAAACTGTAGACATAGTAGTAGTAGTAGTAATTTCATTTATTACTACAAGGGCCAAGGATGTGATACAAATAAATACTCTTACCATCACCATTACAACAACAACAACCACAAACGCTGCCACTGTACCACCACTACCACAACAACAAAAACTGCCGCCATCGCACCATCACCACCACCACCACCAAAAATACCATCACCATCACCAACACCACCACCACAACAACAACCGCCGCCACCGCACCACCACAACAACAACCGCCGCCACCGCACCACCACAACAACAACCACCGCACCACTACCACAAACACCACCACCAGCTCCGACACAACCAGTACCATCACCAACACCACCACCATCACAAACACCACCACTACAACCACTAATACAAACACCACCACCACTACCACCACAACCACCAATACAAACACCACCACCACCATCACAAACATCACGATGACTACCACCACCATCACAAACACCACCACCACTACCTCCACCACCATCACAAACACCACCACCACTACCACCACCACCATCAGAAACACCACCACCACTACCACCACAACCACCAATACAAACACCACCACCACCATCATCACTGCCATCAAAACCACCAACACCAGCAACATCAAATCCATCACCACCACCATCACCACCACCACATGTAGTCCACCACCACCGACCCCGCCAACACCAACAACATCAAGACCAATCCCCTCTCTATATCTCATTACATAGCTCAGTCACTCTCACTAGACCAACATTCCCCTCTCTCACTAAACCACTAAACTCTCTCACCCTCACTACATGCCATTACATACCTCACTCTCTAACTCTTACAATTCCCCCTCTCTCACTAAAGCACCAAACACTCATCCCCTCTCTCTATGCCATTACATACCTCACTCTCTTTCAGAATTCCGCCTCTCTCACTAAACCCCCAAACACTCTCCCCCTCTCTATATGCTATTACATGCCTCACTCTCGCTCACTCTCACAATTCCCCCTCTGTCACTAAACCACCGAACTCTCTCACTCTCCCTCTATCCCACTACATACCTCACTCTCTTTCAAACTTCCCCCTCTCTCACTAAATCACCAAACACTCTCCCCCCTCTCTATATGCCATTACACACCTCACTCTCACTCACAATTCCTCCTTTCTCACTAAACCACTAAACTCTCTCACCCTCAATACATGCCATTACATACCTCACTCTCTAACTCTTACAATCCCCCCTCTCTCACTAAGCTACGGAACTCTCTCATCCTCTCTATATCCCACTACATCCCTCACTCTCTTTCAAAATACCCCCTCTCTCACTAAAGCACCAAACTCTCTCACTCTTTCTATATGCCATTAAATACCTCACTCTCTCTCACTCTCACAATTTCCCCTCTCTCACTAAAGCACCAAACACTCTCCCCCTCTCTATATCACATTATATACCTCACTCTCTCTCTCACTAAACCACCAAACTCTCCACCCTCTCTATATACCACTACATACCTCACTCTCTTTCAAAATACCCCCTCTCTTACTAAAGCACCGAACACTCTTCCCTTCTCTATATGCTATTACATACCCCACTCTCTCTCATTCTCTCAATTACCCCTCTGTCACTAAACTATTAAATTCTCTCACCCTCTCTATATCTCTCTCTCTCACAATTTCCTCTCTCCCACTAAAGCACCCCCCCTATATGCCATTACATACCTCACTCTGTCTCACACAATCGCCCCCCCCCCCTCTGTCACTAAATTACCAAAATCTCTCACCCTCTCTATATGCCATTACATGCCCCACTCTCTCACATAATATGTATGTGAATTATAGCAATTCAAAGGGCTTCCTTGGCCTTTTATCTACGGATATCTCTCTCTCACACACACACACACACACACACATATATATATACACAAATATGACCCTCCCCAAGTATAACAATATTTGTTTCGACACACGATTTCATATAAAAAACCTCGCTAAACTAATTCATCGCCACTATATATATATATATATATATATATATATATATATATATATATATATATATTTATTAAAATAACAGATTAAAGTTTAAGCAAAGAATCGCTGCTTTCACCCTTAACGGGATCTTCTGAGGGTGAAAGCAGCGATTCTTTGCTTAAACTTTAATCTATTATTTTAATAAATATTTGCTTAACGGTTTTATATATTTTATATATATATTATCTTTATCAAGCCCTCTTCGGATTTTAGACTTCACATTTATTATTATTACTATATATATATATATATATATATATATATATATATATATATATATATATATATATATATATATATATATATATATAGTTATACTTGGGGAGGGTCATATTTGTGTAATAATATTGCCAGAATTAATAATAGAACACACTCACTGTTTGGTTGGTTTTCGCTTCTGTGTCTTTTATATCGGTTAATTTAATTTATTCGGTCCTCAATGTTACCATTGACTGACCAACGGTAAAAAATACAGATAAATATAGACACAAACACATATATATAGTCTAACATAGTTCTTTCGTTGCACATCTGCAACATCGTCAGTGGTGCTATTATGTTTCCTCCCGTTGTATTGTATGCCTACGCCATATTTATTTAGTCTGTTTATTTATTTATTTGTTTATATTTTTTTGTCTTCTCTGCGCATGCGTTTGCGTGTGTGTATAGTGTTTTGTTTGATGTGTGTTCGTGTTTGGGTGACTGTGTATTGGTTATTGTATTCAATCTTAGTTTACTAGTGTGTGTTTATATGTGTTTGTTGTTATTTTGCTTGTGTATGTATTTATTTATTTATTTATTTATACTTCTCTTAGGTCAGTGTTGTTTGTTTGGGTGTTGTTGTTATTCCATTCATTTTTTCTGTTTAGCCTTGGTCTTCTAAGTTCTTTTTCACTGGCCTCTCTGATTTGCCTATCTGCTGGGTCATTTCTATGTTTAGATATTATTCTAATTTCTATGTTGTCTATGTTACCGTCGTGTTGTTGTCTGGCGTGTTCGTATATATATATATATATATGAGGAGAGTCAGGACCCCGACGGCTGAACTCCGGGCGTTTCGACAGCTAGATCCGAACTCCGAACTGAGTTCGGATGTAGCTGTCGAAACGGCCGGAGCTCAGCCGTCGGGGTCGTCACTCTTCTCTTATTACCCACTCTACTACCCTAAGTATCGAATACTCTGGTACGTTGTGGTCCATCTGGTATCTTACCACACCTTTTTTGTTATATACACACACACACACATATATATATATATATATATATATATATATACGTTATTCCAGGTTGAATCGGAGGTAACCACAGTAAGTAAGGTAACCACAGTAAGTAAGGTACTCAATACATAGCAGAGTATAACAGTTTTAATATAGATGAGATTCTACAGGACTAGAACTGTTTCATTCATTAGAAATCATCAGGAATATATATATATATATATGCACACAAAAAACATGCCTGTGTGCGTTCGTTTCATTTGTTAGATTGATAGATATTGTACAACACATACACACACACGCGCGCGCGAGAGAACCGTCCAGGGTGTCATATTTCTGTTCGTACAGATATAGCTATATCTTTTTTAGATACGATATTACACATAAATAAATTAGTCACCAAGTTAACTAAACAAGTTAGGTAACTCTTGCTGAAATTTTATTTCGTTAGGAGTTAGTTACCTTGTTTCTTATAATAGTTTTTTTTTGTTTCTTTTTTCTTCTGTTGCCTTATTTGTTATCAGGACCCGATTTAGACCTTGCGGGGCCCGGGTCATTTCAAGTTTGGGCGACCCCCTCATACACAAAAAATTAGAATACACAGCAAACCACTAATTTTACATACCAAAGGTCACTTGGCACAAGTAATTTGAATTGAAAAGTTGACTTAATTAGGGAGTTCGGCTCACGATCGTAAAGTCATAAGTTCAATTCCCAGCGTCGCGTTAAGTCCCTGAACAAGACATTTTATTTCCCGTTGCTCCAGTTCCATAAAATGACAAAATATTTCAACAACACTGTACAATAATTGTCTCTACTTTTGGCACAAGGCCAGCAATTATCACAGTGTATTACTGGTACTTTATTTTATCGACCCCGTAAGGATGAAAGGCAAAGTTAACCTCGGTGGGATTTGAACTCAGACCATAAAGGGCCGTAACTCTTTGCTGCAAAGCATGGCGTCCGACACTCTATCGATCCTGACAATGTAGGTCAGACATGTGTCTTGTATACAGACATCAACTAATCAGAACAACAGTGTTTTCTAACCTTGATGTGAAAGTCTAGACTTTGATATGAAAAGAGATATTGATGACATAAATATAAAATGATTTTATCTCGATAAAATAACAATAAAACTCAATATTATCATCGTCCTTCTCTTCCTGGTCGTCCTGATCATTTAACTTGATTTTAGCGAAGATTAATCACTACAAACCATCCTCCGGGGAAACGCCTTCTCCATTCTGTCGGCCGGAACTGTGGGGAAGCCAGCACGTGGGACCCCATTTGCTCACCATACAGAGATATGGGGAGGGCTAGAAAGATGGAGGCGGTGACAGGGGGAGTTCTGCTATTCCACGTTCGGACCATATCCTTGTGGTTGTGTTCATTATCTATAGATAACTATATAACAAGTGAAGGCGCGTGGCTGAGTAGTTAGAGAATTGGATTCGCAATCGTGAGGTTTTGAGTTCCATTCCTGGACCCGGCGATGCGTTATGTCCTTGAGCAAGACACTTTACTTCATGTTGCTCCTTCTACCTGGAGTTGCGACCGATAGATAGTATTAGCAATTGGAAAGACCAACGGAAACATTGTTTCCTCGGTCCGATTTGACGAAAGTCGATCGATTGTAGAAATATATAACATTTCTGTATTATATTTTAATATTCCTACAGTTTCAACCACTCTACTGCCTGATCTAATTGGGTATGGAATCAATAGTGTTGATGACGTAAGGGATATCATACATACACATACACACATGCATACATACATACACATACACACACGCATGCATAATACACTCATACATGATGGCTGCCCCCTCGTTATCGAGTATGGCCATTGCACGATATACCATTATTAATAATTATTAATTAATTCTATCGTGCAATGCGTGTGCGTGAAGATATTATTTAAAGTGAGGAAAGACTGTGAACGGAGCCAATCCCACTCTCTGAGCGACAGTAGCTATAACCCGAAAAGAAGAAATGATCATCATCATCGGTAACTACTGAGCCGCAGGTTTTATGTCGGAGTTATCCCAGTTTCCTGAGTTGCCTTTTCCTAGAAAAATGCTGTGACAAAGGCTAGGGGCCCTTCACTCCCAGTGGTTTAACCATGCGGTACAACAAACCCCTGGTACTTCCTGAAACAAGGCCCTTGCCGGTATGTATAGTGAAGATACAGTTTTGGGTGTATACAGAAGATATCGAACTACAACAGATCTATTCTCTACATAAACAGACCCATTAACTGCTTAATGAACACAACCACAAGGATATGGTCCTTACGTAGAAGAGCCGAATCCTCACTGTCATGGCATCCATCTCTCTCGCGCTCCCCATCTTTCTGTATGCTGAGCAAATGGGGTCCCACGTGCTGGCCTCCCCACAAACTTTGATATGTAAGATTGCTGGTGGTGGTGATGGGGGTTTGCTGTGTATTCTATATTTTTTGTGTATGAGCACCCCACCACCCCAAGTTAAAAAGCCAACCCTGGGTGTTCCAGCATGGCCGTAGCCCACACAGTATTACATGTAAAACGAAAACAAAGTATCACTCACCAATAACTTAAGAAATTTAATTCTGTTGCCGTATCAGCAATGAACTTAACTATAACTAGAGAGCTTCTACTGCTGCTGCTACTACTACTGCTGCTGCTGCTACTACTGCTGTTGTTTCTACTACTACTACTACTACTACCATTACCCCCCACACCACCACTACGACCATCACCACCACAACAACAATCCCCACCCCCACCATCACTATCACCGTCACCACCACCACCACCATCACAACTACCGGCGCCACCAACACCATCACTACCACAGTCACTACCACCACCATCACTACGACCATCACTACCATCACCACCACCACCACCACCACCATCACTACCACAACCGCCACCCCCACCATCACAACTACTGACGCCCCCTCCCATCACTACCTCCACCCCCAACCCCCACCATCACTACCACCATCATTACCACCACCATCACCACCACCGCCACCATCACTACCACCACCACCACCATAACCACCACCACTACTACCACCATCACCATAACCACCACCACCACCACCACCACCACCACCAGCACCACCATCACTACCAACATCACTACCACCACCCCCAGCACCACCAGCACCACCACCATCACCACCATTACTACTCCTACCCCTCCCCCCGCCATACTAGCTGCTTGTCATGTTATCGCCACCACCATCACTACCACAACCACCACCCCCATATCACAACTACCGACGCCCCCTCCCATCACCCCCAACCCCACCATCACTACCACCATCATTACCACCACCATCACCACCACCGCCACCATCACTACCACCACCATCACCATAACCACCACCACTACTACCACCATCACCATAACCACCACCACCACCACTACCACCACTACCACCATTACCACCACCACCACCACCATCACTACCAACATCACTACCCCCCCTAGCAACACCACCATTACTACTCCTACCCCCCCCCCCGCCATACTAGCTGCTTGTCATGTTATCGCCATCGTACGTGGATATGTTCTTTGGACCCCCTCCCCCTCTCTGTAAGACGTCTTACTACAGTTCCCAGCTGAGATCCCGCCGTCACCACCATCATCGTTTTATATATATCACCACCTCCACCACCACCGTTTTTATGTCATCACAATCATCACCAACATCATATTTATACCATCACAATGGTGGTGGTGGTGGTGGTGGTAGTAGTAGTGATGGTACAAAAAATACAACTACTACTACTACTACTACTACCACCACCACCACTACTACTACTACTACCACCACCACCTCCACTACTACTATTACTACTACTACTACTACTACTACTACCACCACCACCACTATTACTACTACCACCACCCCTACTACTACTAATACTACTACTACTACCACCACCACCACCACCACCACCACTACTACTACTACTACTACTACCACCACCACCACCACCACCACTACTACTACTACTACTACTACTACTACTATTACCACCACAAATACTACTACTATTACTACTACTACCACCACCACTACCACAACTTGTGCTATCAGCACTAACACCGACACCACAGCAACATCTACATTCACCAATGCCACCACTACAGTAACCAAAACAAGTAGTAGTAGTAGTAGTAGTACAACGATCTTATCTGGGTGAAAGACTGAAAAGACCTCTCCCCCCACCACCACCACTGTCAAACGAGAAAGGGGGCGGATCATACAAACTGGATGAGAAAGAATTGGAAATATAGAAAATCGGAATGTTTCGTTCTCTCTCTCTGATGAAGGTAAATATACAATGTATCTATATATAATTGTTTCTACTTTTGGCACAAGGCCAGCAATTACCCCAGTGTATTACTGGTACTTTATTTTATCGACGCCCGTAAGGATGAAAGGCAAAGTTAACCTCGGCGGGTATATATAATGTATCAAATATATAATGTATCTATATCGATCGATCGATCTATCTATCAATATATAACACACGTGTATGTATTTATATGTATGTTTATAAACACAGACACACACGCATATATATATATATATATATATATATATATATATATAACGAAGGAAGTGTGATAAGGAACCAGGTGTAGCATAACGCACCAGAGTACTCGATATTTAGGGTTGTAGAGTGGGTAATAGGAAAAGAGTCGGGACCCCGACGGTTGAGCTCTGGCCGTTTCGACAGCTAGATCTGAACTAGCTGTCGAAACGGCCGGAGCTCAGCCGTCGGGGTCCTGACTCTTTTCCTACATGTATGTATTTATATGTATGTATATACATATAATATGTGCATGCATACATACATTTATTTTTATAAACACAAACACACACGCACATATGATATATATAAAACAGAAACAGGCCCCATAAAGTTCAAGAAGTCTTTGAACATATTCCTTTAAGAAATCCCGGATAAACACCCTACACCCGGATATGCCTCCGTAAACAATAACTCTCTACTTGGGTGGGCCATGGTGCCCAAATCTTGATTTGAAAAACTTCGCCAGGTGGTGCTTTTAAGTTAGATTTGGTCTGGGAAATTCTGACAGAAACCTACCAAACTTATATATATATATATACTAATTTTTTTACTCGCTAAAAAAAGTATTTTCCTCCCTTTTCTCCCCCCCCCTTTAAAATGTCTTTCCACCACTCCCCCACATACCCTCGGAACTCTCTTCCTGTCCACTTTTCCCCTGATGAAGGGCTTATGCCCGAAACGTCGTCCCCCACCCACCCACTCTCAAACGTGAAACTATTAACATTTGAACTGCCTCTTCGCATTTGAACTGCCTCTTTTTTTTCTTTCCTTTTACTGTTTACTGTCTCAACTTTAATATATATATATAGGTTGACTTTGCTTTCATCCTTACGGGGTCGATAAAATAAAGTACCAGTAATGCACTGGATAATTGCTGGCCTTGTGCCTAAAGTAGAAACAAATATATATATATATATATATATATAAAATTGAAAGTCTGAAGAATTATTAGATATGTGTGTGTGTGTGTGTGTATATATATATATGTGTGTGTCTGTGTGTATATATATATATGTGTGTGTGTGTGTGTATGTGTGTGTGTATGTGTGTATATATGTGTGTGTATGTGTGTGTATATATGTGTGTGTGTGTGTGTGTGTGTATATATATATATATAAATATTCATTATATATATGTGTACAACATATGATCATTTATACTATGATATTCATATAAACACAAGCATGTATGTATATATGTGCGTGTGTATATATATGTGCGTGTGTATATATATGTGCGTGTGTATATATATGTGTGTGTGTGTGTATATATATGTGTGTGTGTGTGTGTATATATATGTGTGTGTATGAGTGTGCGCATACTCTCCTCTTTCATGTTTTAACACCTGTTTACAACGTCTAAGATTGTAGACTAATTCTGACCTTTCAACTTATATTTCACCTGACTCTTAAATTTCACTTCCTATATTTTTGCGTGTTTGTCTGATGGTCTGTCTTGTTTGTCTGATGTTCTGTCACGTTTGTCTGATGTTCTGTTATGTCTGATGTTCTGTCTTGTTTGTCTGATGTTCTGTCACGTTTGTCTGATGTTCTGTCATGTTTGTCTGATGTTCTGTCATGTTTGTCTGATGTTCTGTCATGTTTGTCTGATGTTCTGTCTTGTTTGTCTGATGTTCTGTCTTGTTTGTCTGATGTTCTGTCTTGTTTGTCTGATGTTCTGTCATGTTTGTCTGATGTTCTTTCATGTTTGTCTGATGTTCTTTCCTGTTTGTCTGATGTTCTTTCCTGTTTGTCTGATGTTCTTTCATGTTTGTCTGATGTTCTTTCATGTTTGTCTGATGTTCTTTCATGTTTGTCTGATGTTCTGTCTTGTTTGTCTGATGTTCTGTCTTGTTTGTCTGATGTTCTGTCTTGTTTGTCTGATGTTCTGTCTTGTTTGTCTGATGTCCTGTCATGTTTCAGATTTTTCCCAACCCCTCCCCCGCTTATTAAATTTTACTAATCTATCTCCGGCGAAATTTTATTTTAATTGGTAGCATTCCTATGACAATTAATTTTCTCTAGACATTTTTTTTTTTTAGGAACGATCGACTTTCGTCAAATCGGACCGAGGAAACAACGTTTCCATTGGTCTTACCAATTGCTAATACTATCTATCGGTCGCAACTCCAGTTAGAAGAAGCAACGTGAAATAAAGTGTTTTGTTCAAGGACATAACGATTCTCTAACCACAGGCCTTCACTTCTCTAGACATAAAAAAACGTTATACATGATAAAAGTACCTTACTAGAAATCGCATATGTTATATTATAAAATAAGATGGGTTGGAGTCTCAATTTCTTTTCCATTGTTTAAGTAATGCATTGCTTTTCTCATGGAAAAAAACCATTGAATAGATAATTGTAGTTTTGAAGCAACCCCCTTTCTTTCAGCTGTCTGTTGTTACATCAAAGGAGAGAAGATCCTAATTAGTGTGCTGATTAGTACAGTAGTATTATTTTTCTTTTTACTAGTCACATCAACTCTGGTTTGTGTGGCCACAGGTCTGCCCTTATTGTGTAGGGAGGTTGGTAACGAATTGGACCTTGCATGGCATAGATGCATGCTCCCACATCTCCCGAAGGACTCGTAGGGGCGCCATATTGACATACAGCGTTTCTAGAGCATTTCAAAACCTGACGGAACTAATCTCCTCTCCAGGCACCACCACAGGATCGGCACCACCGCCACAACAACACCACCACCGACAACCACGGCGACAGCAACAAGGAGGCCTTTCCTTCGTCGCTTCATCCACCACCACCACCACCCTCCTCTTCTTCTTCTTCTTCTTCACAGCATATTTCATCTAGAGAAGTGAGAAAGACATATAGAGGAAGAATCAACCCCAGTGGTAGACTGGTACTTTTTTTTATCGACCTCGAAAGGATTACAGGCAAAGTTGATCTCGACAGGATTTGAATTCAGAGAGTCAAAGAGCTGAAACGAATACCGCAAACATTCTATCTGATTTTCTAACGACTCTGCCAATTCGCTGTCTAATTGGGACTTCGAAGCATGTATAACAATTTATTTTGTGTATAACGTTAACAAAGGTTGATCCAGTTTTGATTTCTATTGATGCTACTGTTGTAGTGAAATCCCACAACACAACATGACTGATCTAAGAAAAAAGATGGAGGAGGATTCGACCAATGTTGACAATTCAGTAATGGACTCAACCGTCGATGGAGCCAGTCCGGTAAAGTTTGAGGTGTTAGAAACAAGTGAAGAGGAGGTAAGTAACAACTTTTAAAATGTGAGTCGCATAGCCCCTCAGTCACATAGCCCTTCAGTAACATAGCCCTTCAGTAACATAGCCCTTCAGTAATATAGCCCTTAGTAACATAGCCCTTCAGTCGCATAGCCCCTCAGTCACATAGCCCCTCAGTCACATAGCCCCTCAGTCACATAGCCCCTTCAGTCACATAGCCCCTTCAGTCACATAGCCCCTTCAGTCACATAGCCCCTTCAGTCAATTAGCCCCTTCAGTCAATTAGCCCCTTCAGTCACAGAGCCCCTCGTCGCATAGCCCTTCGGTCGTATAGTCCTTCAGTCGCATAGTCCTTCAGTCACATAGTCCTTCAGTCACATAGTCCTTCAGTCACATAGTCCTACAATCACATAGTCCTACACAATCACATAGTCCTACAATTACATAGCCCTTCGGTCATATAAATTTCTACGGCCGTCAATGGTGGGGCCCGGAGAAATCCCCCCCTCCCCCAATTAAATCCAGTTCTGGTTGTGTGTGTTTGAGAAAGTTACAACATTAAAATTATAGGTAAATATGTAACAGATCGATAAGATTGACGATATAGTGATTGATTATTTATTATTCAATAATTTATTGTTCATAAAATGTCCTCTTACTGATTCTATATACAGGATTTCCTGGTTGCTTCAACACTGATAAGCGATGCCAAGTACACACGGAACATGAACTTCCGAAGATCGCGTGTAAGGTAACATAGTAGTTTTATTCCTTGCATCACTTCTAAAGTCCGATGAATGGCAGAATGGTTAGAACATCATAGAACAGAATGAGTGGCATTTAGATATAATCATTTATGTTATGAGTTGAAATCGTACCAGGGGCCCTTTAGCATTTATCTTATATCCTTATATATTTATCATATATTCTTGGAGTAATAATAGTGAAAGAGTGAAGAATAACTTGGTCGGCTGTACAAAAGGGGTTTTATTTACAGTATTAACAATTGTTTCATTGATCAGGTGAGTCCCAGTATTCCGATGATTTTATCAGAGATACACACTGTATTTAAGGTCGAGTGACGTAACTTGGAGTAATCAGCGGCCTTTAGACTCACCTGATCAATGAAACAATTGTTAATACTGTAAATAAAACCCTTTTTGTACAGCCGACCCATGCTATTCTTCACTCTTTCACCCCCCCACCCCCATATATATATAACAAAGAAAGTGTGGTAAGAAACCAGGTGGACCATAACGCACCAGGGTACTCGATACTTAGGGTAGTAGAGTGGGTAATAGGAAAAGAGTGTCAGGACCCCGACGGCTGAGCTCCGGCCGTTTCGACAGCTAGATCCGAAACGGCCGGAGCTCAGCCGGCGGGTCCTGACTCTTCTCATATATATATATATATATATATATATATATATATATATATATATATATCAAATAATTGTTTCTACTTTTGGCACAAGGCCAGCAATTAACTCCAGTGCATTACTGGTACTTTATTTTATCGACCCCGTAAGGATGAAAGGCAAAGTTAACCTCGGCGTGATTTGAACTCAGAATGGCAAGGGCCGTAACTCTATGCATTACCACTTAGAGAATTATATACATATATAGAATAACTTTTACTTGTAGAGCCGACTCTGGTAAGAATCTACCAGAGCTAACTCTGTAAAAGTTAATCTGTATACATATATGTGGGTGTGTATGCATGTATATATATATATATATATATATAACGAAGAAATGTGGTAAGGAACCAGGTGGACCATAACGCACCAAAGTACTCAATACTTAGGGTAGTAGAGTGGGTAATAGGAACGAGTAGGACCCCGACGGCTGAGCTCAAGCCGTTTCGACGGCTAATTCTGTCGAAACGGCTTGAGCTCAGCCGTCGGGGTCCTACTCGTTCCTATATATATATATATATATATATATAAATTGTGCCATGACAAGGGAGACAAATTCTATCTTATTCGAGTTAATTCCCTTCCAAATAGGTTTTTAATATATATTTTGTTATCACTTTTAAATCATTTCTGCACGTCAGAGAGGCAGTAAGTTCGAAGTAAAGAGCGTGACAACCTTTAATTCGTTGGTTTATGCTGTTACATATATACATGTTCGTACTATTACTGCATGTTGGCTACAAACTCTGCTAAGAGTACTGCTATTGCTTGTCAGATTCAGATGTGTGACGCTCAGATATGTCTTTTCAAGCCTGCTAGAGACTTGCACACCTTCGCACATTGACGGCAACTATGGATCCCCCTGGCCTCAAGTCTTGCATCAAGTTGCCTGTGACCTTCACAATACACACACAGACACAGACACAGACACAGACAGAGACAGACAGAGACAGACACACACAGACACACACAGACACAGACAGACACAGACAGACACAGACAGACACAGACAGACACAGACAGACACAGACAGACAGACACAGACAGACAGACACAGACAGACATACACAGACAGACAGACACAGACAGACAGACACAGACAGACAGACACAGACAGACAGACACAGACAGACAGACACAGACAGACAGACACAGACAGACAGACACAGACAGACAGACACAGACAGACAGACACACAGACAGACACAGACACACACAGACACACACAGACACACACACACAGACAGACACACACAGACACACACAGACACACACAGACACACACAGACACACACAGACACACACAGACACACACAGACACACACAGACACACACAGACACACAGACACACACAGACACACACAGACACACACAGACACACACAGACACACACAGACACACACAGACACACACACAGACACACACAGACACACACAGACACACACAGACACACACAGACACACACAGACACACACAGACACACACAGACACACACACATTATTAAAGAGACGGATGGGATGATTTGTAAGTGTCTGACCTGGCTCTGTACAACCCATACCAAACCTGTATTTCAGATCTTACCTGTTTTATTCCCAATGGCATCAACGAGGACTTCTATATCTAGCTTTGGTGTTGAATCTGTCATTGTGTATATTTGAGAAACCAGCTGTCCCTGGTTGTGAATTACCAGTTTGGGTAAGTTTAAAGTTTATTTCAATTTATTTTTATTACATTGGAAGCAGCATGGCCAAATGTTTTCAGAAGTTTTCTTTGCAATCATTAGGTCCCGTGTTCAATCACATCATGGGAAATCATGTCATTTATCATAGCCTTGGGTCGATCGAAGCCTTCAGTGTGAAATTGGAGTGACAGTAATTGTCTGACAGTCCATCAGGTGGACTGTATAAGTATACTAATACTAATTGTTTCTACTATTGGCACAAGGCCAGCAAATTACCCAGTACATTACTGGTACTTTATTTTATCGACCCCCGTAAGGATGAAAGGCAAAGTTAACCTCGGCGGGATTTGAACTCAGAATGGCAAGGGCTGTAACTCTATGCGTCAAAGCCTGGCGTCTGACCCTCTACCGATACTGCCCATTCACCGCCCTAATACTAATACTAATGTTTCTACTTTAGACACAAGGCCAACAATTTGAAGGGGGGGGGGGAGATTAAATCGACCCCAGTGTATTACTGGTACTTTATTTTATCCACCCAGTAAGGATGAAAGGCAAAGCTAACCTTGGCAGGATTTGAACTTAGGGGTTAGCTTTTAGCTTTGCTTTTCATCCTTACGGGCTCGATAAATAAAGCACCAGTAATGTACTGAGGTTGATTTAATTGACTTTCCCCACCCCTTCAAAATGCTGGTGGCCTTGTACTTAAAGTAGAAATAATTATTATCAGTACTAATAATAATAAGAAATTTTTTTTTTAAATCTTCTAATCTAGTATTTTTGTCTCTTGCAGGCCACATGTCTACTAGAATTGTTTTGTCTCATTATATTCCTCATCCGAATCATTCATACAGCTTACTTTGATGAAATAGAGAAATTCTGGAAAGATACTAAATACTTGCTGCTCATAATAATAATGGTGGTAAGTGTGATATTCTGTAATTGATATCAGAACTATAACAAGATTAACCCTCTACCATTTACATTACTCTATATTTAATATTGTATTTTCATGGTAAACTCTTTATTTCACATAATTATTTCACAGTATATTGAATCTACGAGACTTTGATATTATTTATTTTGATAACAATACCTTAACATAAGTATGAGCAGCCGGTTATGGCCGGTTTGAGCAACCAGTTATGGCCGGTGAGAGAATTCTGGCCGTATATGGTGGCCGGTTTAAATGCTAAAGGGTTAAAGATGGTATAACTAAATCTGTAGTGAAATATTTTTGAGGTTTGTAATCCAATAAAATATATACCATTCTTTCCGTTTGGATTCCTTCTCTGGGATTTGAACTCCTTCCTCGGTAGCCAAGAACTCCCCGTTAGAGATTCACTGAACTAGAGGCAGTTTTGCTTATAAATAACTGCCTTAAATGTTTTCATTACCAAATATACACTCTTTTACTCTTTTACTCTTTTACCTGTTTCAGCCATCCGGCTGAGGCCATGCTGGGGCACCGTTTTTCAAATAATGTTTTTCAAATAATTTTGAAAATACAAAAATTTTGAAGGATTTGGTTCTCTAATTTCCTTATTATTATATTGGCAGTATCGGTAGAGGATCGGACACCATAGAGTTATGGCCCTTTACGGTTTGATTTCAAATCCCACTGAGGTTAACTTTGCCTTTCATCCTTACTGGGGTCGATAAAATAAAGTACCAGTAATGCACTGGGGTAATTGCTGGCCTTGTGCCAAAAGCAGAAACAATTATTATGTTGGTGTAACAAAGGTTCTTGCCAGATACTTGCCAGGTTTAAGCCTTTAGCATTTAAACCAGCCATATCTGGCCACCATTATCTCACTTCTTTCTGTTGAAACCAGCCATGACTGGCTACTCATACTGATATTAAAGTATTGTTCTCAAAATAAATAATATCAAAATCTCATAGATTTGATATTATGTGAGATAAAATGTTTACAGTGAAAATACAATAGTAAATATAGAGTAATGTAAATGCTAAAGGGTTAAAAAGGCCTTAGAAATGCCATATGTCAATACAGTGACCCCTAAACTCCCTAAGGAGTCACGGGACCATCCATCCATATATCTTTCCTGCTGCACTAAATAACATAAATCATATTTATATTTCCACCGTTCTCTCTTCTTCTAGCTCACCGTTATTGATATGTTGACCTACAGTATGTGGATTACATTTGCCCCAGCTGGAGCATTACGGTGGTCTAGATCTTTACGGCCGTTTCTGATTGTTAATTTCCCAGAAGGTAGACAGGTAAGATTTAAGATATAAACATCTTGTACAACTATGCTGCCGCCTCTTTCCTCTCACACACTTACACACACTCTTTTCTCCCTACAACTGTCTCTCTCTCATCCCTCTCTCTCCTTCCCTTCCCCTCAATCTTCCTCTCCCTACCTCTTCCCTCAATCTTCCTCTCCCTACCTCTTCCCTCATTCCTCTCATTCTCTCTCTCATTCTTTCCTTCCCCTCTCTCTCTCTCTCCCTTCTCTCTCTCTCTCTCCCCTCCCTCTCTTCCATTCCCTGCCCATCTTCCCTTTCTTTCTTCCCTCCCCTCTCTCCCTTCTCTCACCACTCTCTCCTTCTCACTCCTCTCCCTCCCAACTCCCTCTGCTCCTCCCCTCATACTCACACATTCTCCCTTCCCTTCCTCGTCCTTCACACCCTCTTTCTCCCCCTCCCCACACACATACACATGTACACTACACTTAATGGATTTTGAGGTTTTGACTGCCATGGTCTAATTCTGTATAATCCAAATCCACAACTTCTTGTCTTTCTTCTCTTTTAGATCCGTCAAGCCTTCCGGAACATCCGTCGAGCCCTCCCTGAAGTATTCAACATCTTTATTCTCTTCACCCTCACCCTCTGTCTTTTCAGTCTCCTGGCTCTGAAGCTTTACTCTCACAGGTCTGTAAACTAACCCTCTTAGACTTTCTTCATTGCTATACCCTCTGATCGATTGACAAGATCCCAGACCTCATTCACCTGCCAGTGGGGTGGACTCCCTCAAATCGGACTAAGGAAACATTGTTTTCATTGGTCTTTCTATTGCTGATACTATCGGTGGCAAGTCCTGGCAGAAGGAGCAAGGAGCAATGTGAAATAAAGTGTCTTGCTCAAGGGCACAATTTATCACCTGGTCCGAGAATTGAACTTGCAACCTCACAATTGTGAAAACCAACTCTAACCACTACGCTAAATGCTTTCACTTCATTACTATAACATACCAATGATTCCCAGTGCATTACTGGTACTTTATTTTATCGACTCTGTAAGGATGAAAGGCAAAGTAAACCTCGGCAGGATTTGAACACAATGTAAAGAACTGTAACTCTATGCTGCAAAGTATGGTATCCAACGCTGAATAGCAGCTTGTAAGATTGCCATATTTTGCTTCCAGAAAAGCCGTATCTCCTCAATATGGCATCCCTATGAGTCCCTCAGGAGTTACGAGACTAAATATACAAACAATCATATGATTTCATAAGTTAAAATCTGATCAAAGCCAAAGACTTATCAGGCCAGTGCTTATCCCTGGTTCCCTTGGCATTAAGCAACTGAGAGTATAAGTCTCTCCCTGGATAGGACACCAGTCCACCGTAGCATTAACTTCCCACCTACTGCTGGTAGTCACTCTCAGCTGAGTGTATTGTAGCAATGTGAAATAAAGTGTTTTTCTCAAGAACACAACACAGCAGCCTATCCAGGAATTGAATTGATGATGTTATGATTGTACGGCAAGCAGCTTAACCATTAGGCTATCTTCCTTCACAAATGATTTCATAAACGCCTTGATTAACTTCTTAACATATTATTTTTGTTATATTGACAGAGGTTTACATTTCCCAGATGGTACCCCATATTTCACAAATTACATTGAAAGTATCTGGCAGTTGTATGTGTTGGTAACGACAGCCAATAACCCAGATGTCATGTAAGTACAAAGATATGTTTTTTTTCTTAGAATCCGTCCATACTGCATTGAGAATGATATGGACAAATATATTAACCCTTTAGCATTTAAACCATCCAGAATTCTTTCACCTCATTCTGTTCAAACTGGCTATAACTGGCTGCTTATACTGATATTATGGTGTTGCTTTCAAAATAAATGATATCAAAATCTCATAGATTCGATATTATGTGAGATAATTATGAGGTAAAGACTTTACTGTGAAAATATAATAGTAAATATTGAGTAATCATCATCATCATTTCATGTCAACTTTTCCCTGCTTGCAAGGGTGGGACGGGTCCTATTCAGCACAGCATCTCTCCACTTGTCACAGTTCTTCGTCATCTTCTCCATGAGATTCAGCGATCTGAGGTCAGCTCTCATCACCTCCGCTCATGATTTCTGTGGTCTTTCTCTACTGTGTCTTGCTTCTACTGGGATTTCTTGGCACTTCTTTACCCAGCGCTCATCCTCCATGTGCATCACATGTCCATATCAATGTAGTCTTCTCTCCCGCATGCTACGCCACAACTTATCCCTCTTATACACAGTTTCTCTCTCAACTTGTCTATGCTTGGTCATTCACGCACATTGACATTGTACAGAATAATGTAAATTATAAAGGGTTAATAAATAAATATACACACATTTGCTATCATTAAAGTTGATGTATTTGTAAGTACTTTCCTTAGAATCCATTCACACCACATTGAGACAGATATGAACAAATATATAAATATATAAATATACACACATTCATTATCATTAAAGTTAATGTATCTTTCTTTCCAGGATGCCAGCCTATGACCTCAGTAACTGGGAAGCTCTCTTCTTCATCACAGTTCTAATTGTTCTCCTATACATCTTCATGAGTATTGTCCTTGCTGCCATATACAGCAGTTACAGGGATAATCTCAAAGTAGGTACTCCTTGCTGTCATATACAACAGTTACAGGGATAATCTTAAAGTAGGTACTCCTTGCTGTCATATACAACAGTTACAGGGATAATCTTAAAGTAGGTACTTCTTGCTGTCATATACAACAGTTACAGGGATAATCTTAAAGTAGGTACTCCTTGCTGTCATATACAACAGTTACAGGGATAATCTCAAAGTAGGTACTTCTTGCTGCCATATACAACAGTTACAGGGATAATCTTAAAGTAGGTACTCCTTGCTGCCATATACAACAGTTACAGGGATAATCTCAAAGTAGGTACTCCTTGCTGTCATATACAACAGTTACAGGGATAATCTCAAAGTAGGTACTTCTTGCTGCCATATACAACAGTTACAGGGATAATCTTAAAGTAGGTACTCCTTGCTGTCATATACAACAGTTACAGGGATAATCTTAAAGTAGGTACTCCTTGCTGTCATATACAACAGTTACAGGGATAATCTCAAAGTAGGTACTTCTTGCTGTCATATACAACAGTTACAGGGATAATCTCAAAGTAGGTACTACTTGCTGTCATATACAACAGTTACAGGGATAATCTCAAAGTAGGTACTCCTTGCTGTCATATACAGCAGTTACAGGGATAATCTTAAAGTAGGTACTCCTTGCTGCCATATACAACAGTTACAGGGATAATCTCAAAGTAGGTACTTCTTGCTGTCATATACAACAGTTACAGGGATAATCTCAAAGTAGGTACTTCTTGCTGTCATATACAACAGTTACAGGGATAATCTCAAAGTAGGTACTTCTTGCTGTCATATACAACAGTTACAGGGATAATCTCAAAGTAGGTACTTCTTTCGGATTGGCTAAATAAACGATATGGTATGAAATAAATCTTTCTAAATTTTGCACAAGGCCAGCAATTCAGGGGAAAGTAGAAAGTTGATTAAATTGATCCCACTGTGTTACTGGTACATTATTTTATCGATTCCGGAATGATGAAAAATAAAGTTGACTTTGGCATGATTTGAACCCAGAGCGTAAAGAGCCATAACTCTATGCTGCAAAGCATGGTGTCAGACACTGTACCGATACTGCCATTTCACCGTCCTTATCAACCTCATAATGATGAAAGCCAAAACTAAATTTTATGGGATTTGAACCCCAAACCACACAGTTGCACGCTAAAGATTTTTTTTTTTTACCATACTGCTATGCTTACCTCAATATTTATAACATTTTGGTCATAATTTTTATTTTTGCCACCTGAAAATATTATTTCTATTCATTTATTTCCTATTTTTCCTCGTCAGATGGAGGTAAAAGATGTGGTGTATAGCAAAAGACAAAGATTAAAGAAGGCCTTTGACATTTTGAAAGTGACCCATAACAATCAATATGTTATAACTAAAGAAGTCTGGATGAAACTTATGACATATGTCCTACCCAAGCGAAGTATCCAACAACATGAATTGTTACTGAAGGTTCTTGATGCTGACAGGGATGGAACTATCAGTAAGTACCAATAACCTCCCTCCTCACTTTTACACATTAACCTTTTAACATTTACATTGCTCTATATATACTATTATATTTTCACAGTAAAGGCTTTACCTCACATAATACCTCAGATAACATTTACATTGCTCTATATATACTATTATATTTTCACAGTAAAGGCTTTACCTCAGAATTATCTCAGATAATATCGAATCTATGAGATTTTGATATCTATTTTGAGAACAATAACTTAAGTATGAGTGGCCAGTTAAAGCCGGTTAGAACAGAAAGAGGTGAGAGAATTCTGGCTGGACACGACCAGTTTAAATGCTAAAGGGGTTCCTTACACCACTTTCTTTGTTATATATATATATATATATATATATATATATATATATATATATGTATAGATAGTCGATCAGCCAGATCCCAGAAATCGTAATCGAACCAGTCTCATGCCTTCTCTCCCTCTCTCTGTATATATATCTATATATATATAGGAAAAAGTATGACCCCGACGGCAGAGCTCAACCCGTTTCGACGGCTATTTCTGGACTATTTCTGTCCAGAAATAGCCGTCGAAACGGGTTGAGCTCTGCCGTCGGGGTCATACTTTTTTCTATTTCCCACTCGACTACCCTAAGTATTATAACTCTGGTGCGTTATGGTCCATCTGGTTCCTTACCACAATTCCTTTGCTATATATATATATATATATATATATATATATATATATATATATATATATATATATAATTCATTTAACATAATTAAGGCTAAATAGTGAGTCCTGTTACTCTGGAGTTTTGTCTGTTTATCACAGGGTCATCAGACAAGATGTTTTTGTCTAATGACCCTGTGATAAACAGACGAAACTCCAGAGTAACAAGACTCACATTTTAGCTTTAATAATATTGAATATTAAAGTTCTATTTAGGTATTGAGTACTCCTTTCTCTCAGCCATCAACCACATTCAGCGTCTTCATTCTCTAATCTCTGATAAATCTGGTTCAATGTATTCCTCCCTTCATCCACCCAAATGATATTATATTCTTGTGCTTTTACTTACAGAAATAAACCAATTCTTAAAGGTTGCTGATCTTCTTCAGCTTCCACTGACTGAAGTGAAAGACAGAATGTCATTTCTGGAGACCCATTGTCCAACATTATACAACAGTTATCCCAGTAATGTTGTTAAAATAGCTGTAAAACATCGGTGAGTCACTCATAAGTTTGTGTATTGCATTGGACCTCCGTTGTTCCAGTTGTTTGAACAACGGAACAGCCTGATTTTTGATAGAATAGCTGTTAAAAAGCTGCTTAACCCTTTAGCATTTAAACCAGCCATATCTGGCCAGAAATCTCTCACCTGTTTCTGTTCAAACTGGATGTAACCAGCCACAGATACTTATGTTAAGGTTTTGCTCTCAAAATAAATATCAAGATCTCATAGATTTGGTATTATGTGAAATATTATGAGATAAAGCCTTTACCTCAAATATAATAGTATATGTAGAGTAATGTAAATGGTAAAGGATTAAACATATGCAAGTCACTCATAAGATTATGCATTGAGTTGGACTTTCATTGGTTCTGGAAAATTGTTACAATAATTATTAGTAGATATTATAGGAGTAGATTTAATTGGTCATACAATTAGCCCATACAAAAATCTGATGTGTTTAGTCAAAAGGAATATATGAGGGGGGCTGAAAGTTCCTGGCTTTGGGTAAAAGAAAATACAGGCTGATCAGTTAATTATGATTTTATTCAACATATTCAGCTATTATCATTTAAAAAACCATATTTCCATATTTATAATACCTATCATCATCATCATCATTTTATGTCCGCTCTCCTTGCTTGGAAGGGTGGGACGGGTCCTATTCAGCATCTCTCCACTTGTCACAGTCCTTTGTCATCTCCTCCGTGAGCTTCAGCGATATGAGGTCTGCTCTCACCACCTCCGCCCATATTTTGTGGTCTTCCTCTACTGTGTCTTCCTTTACTGCGTCTTCCTTTACTGCGTCTTCTTTCTACTGGGATTTCTTGCCACTTCTTTACTCAGCGGTCATCCTCCATGCGCATCACATGTCCATACCAACGCAGTCTTCTCTCCTGCACACAACTTATCCCTCTTAAACACAGGTTCTCCCTCAACTCATCTATATATACATATATGAATGTATCCTAGGTTCAATCCGGAGTGACCACAGTAATACATACCAGAGTATAAATTTTGAATATAGAAATGGCTTCTACACAACTAGAACTGTTTCATTCAAAGGCTGAAACAGTTATAGTCCTGTAGAAGCCATTTCTCTCTCTTTCTCTCTCTCTCTGTCCAAAGTTCAATCAGGTGTAATCACAGTAAGTAAGGTACTCAATACATTAGTAGAGTATATACAAAATTTTATATATATATATATATATATATATATATATATATATATATATGTCTTATTGTTCCAGATTCTTCAGTTGGTTTTTTGATGCTTTGATTTTTGTTAATGCTTGGATCATTGGGTTTGATATCGATGAAGCTGATTGGTTTTTCCTGTCGGTATTTATGATTGAGATTTTGTTGAAACTTTATGTATTTGGAGTACAGAAGTTTTTCCATCGATTCTGGAATATGTAAGTATCGAATCTTTCGCCTTTTTAATGGCTTTCTACAGTTGTTTTATATTTCAGAAAAAAAAAGGAGCTAATCATCAGATCAGACTAATGAAACTGTTTTTATTGGTGTCTCTATTGCTGATACTAAGAGCTGGTTTATGGAGCAATTGTCAGTGCACTCTGTAATGTAGTTGACATTATGTAGGACATCCAACTATAGAAACCTTGCTAAACTCTAACTCATATTAGCAAAACATAGCTCTCAGCTCTTCCAGGAGACAGTGGCTCTAATGAAGAATTGATTTATTTTGTAACAATTCATCCAACTCATGGCAGCTTGGAAGAACAGACATAACATGTTTGGTTTTCATTTCAGTATATATAAATATATTTTTTATATATTTCTATAAATAATTTAGCTGGCAATCAATGTTTATCATTGATTGACCAACAGTTAAAAATATAAATATAAATATAATTTCTCAAAGTGCTTTTGTCACACATTTTCCAGTGACATGATGTTAATGAATATCAATTTATAATGATTTAATCACTTTAATATAGTTTTAAATAATCTATTTTAGATTTGACTTTTTCGTCATCAATGGAGCTTTGGTTTTCACAATATATGATTTTATAGAATCTGAAGGTAAGTTATATTTTTTTAGTATTTTACTGGTTTCAGTGATTAGACTGTGGCCATGCTGGAACAATACCTTCAAGTGACTTGGTTGATCATATCTATCATATCGACTTATTTTTCAAGCTTAGTACATATTCCATCAATCTCTTTTCATCAAACTGCAAATTATGAGACATTAACAAGCAGTAAATGCTAACATATACCCCCACCCATATATATATATACATACATATATATATATATATATATATATATATATATATATATATATATAATATAAGCAAGTATTGCACCGAGAAGAATATAGACTTTGGCGTGAAAAGAGAGAAATAATTTATTTGCTTTAACATATGTTTCTATGTCTATTATAATAGTCTACATGTGCTGACTACAATATATATTGTTCAATCATATACAATACATACTTATTTATTACATGTCTTCAAAAAGCTTAAATTTGTTTGTAGTAGTAGTATATTGATATACATAAACAAAACCTTATCTACCCTTCCACACAAATATATAGAGAGAGGAGATGGGTTCTGCCAGGTTTTAAAAAATGCCCTAGAAATTCTGTATGTCGATATGGCGACCATACATTCATACATATATTACGTAATATCTTTCTGGGATTTATGTTATTTTGAATATTTTTCAGAGCAAAATAATTCCTATGTATTGGATTTATTTTTGGTAATGAGAGTTCTGCGGCTTTTCAAGACTTTTGGTAACATTAAAAGGTAAGTTTATCCTCTGTTTTTTATGTGTAAAGATTTTATACTGTGTTTCCTACTAAGTCCCACACAAAACTACATATCATCATTGATATTTATATATTAGGCACACACACATACACAAAGTATTATTAATAGTGGAAAACACACACATACACACACACACACAAATACACACACATACACACACAAACACATACACACACAAATTAGTAAATAATAATAATAATTGTTTCTACTTTTGGCACAAGGCCAGCAATTATCCCAGTGTATTACTGGTACTTTATTTTATCAACCCCCATAAGGATGAAAGGCAAAGTTAACCTCGGTGGGATTTGAACTCCAACCATAAGGGGCTGTAACTCATTACTGCAAAGCATGGCGTCCGACCCTCTACTGATACTGCCAATCCACCAATAATGGTTTCAGATATAGGCACAAGGCTAGCAATTTTGGTGGGAGGGGAAAGTTGATTTAATCAACCCCTAGTGCATTACTGGTACTTTATTTTATCGACCACGTATATAATAATGATAATAATTTCTTTATTAATTACAAATGGATAACATTAAAGACAGTACAGGTCAGCAAATGGGGTTTCTCTGTGGAAAAACAAACATAAAACAAAAAAAGGATGTAACAAAAATAACAAAAAAACCCAAAGAAAATTCCCCAATAAGGGGGGAAAACTTCCCAGGGTCAATAATAATGATTTCTTATATAGGCACAAGGCCAGTAATTTGGGAGGAGGGGAAAGTCGATTAAATCGACCCCAGTGCATTACTGGTACTTTATTTTGTCGACCCCGTAAGGATGAAAGGCTAAGTTAACCTCGGCTGGATTTGAACTCAGATCGTAAAGGGACGTAACTATGCTAGAAAGCATGGCGTCCCACCCTCTACAGATACTGCCAATTCACCGTCCAATAATAATAATAATAATAATAATAATAATAATAATTTTTTTTCTGTTTTAGGTTCCGGTTGGTAATCATGACTATAGTTAACATAGCTCCATCTATGACTACCTACGGATCGATCATGTTTGTAAGTTATTAGTTATTATTAAAAATCTGGCAGTGCCCCAGCATGGCCTCAGCCAGTTCACTGGAACACGTAATAGATAAAAAAAAGTTATAAAGTGGTTCAGTAGCAGAATTAATTGATAGCAGGGGATTACTAGTATCAATTTGAATTAATGGTTTCTGATTTAGATAAAAGGGTAACAATTTTGGGGGAGGGGAAAGTCAATTAAACCAACCTCAGTGTCCTCAGTGTATTACTGGTACTTTATTTTATTGACCCCGTAAGGATGAAAGGTAAAGTTAACCTCGGCAGGATTTGAACTCAGAACATAAAGGGCCGTAACTATATGCTGCAAAGACTATCAATATTAATGAATGGTTTTTAATAATTGTTTCTACTTTAGGCACAAGGCCAGCAATTACCCAGTGCATTACTGGTACTTAATAATGTTCTTTAGATATAACCTACAGACTAAACCTCACTTTAATGTTCTTTAGTCTTAACGTACAGACTAAACCTCAGTTTAATGTTCTTTTGTCTTAACCTACAGACTAAACCTCAGTTTAATGTTCTTTAGTCTTAACCTAGAGACTAAACCTTGGTTTAACTTCTGTTTTTTTTTCTTTTCTTCTCATAACCAGATTTTCTACTATACCTTCGCTATTATTGGGATGGAAGTATTCCATGGTCTCATCAGATTTAATGGCTATAATGAATCTTACACGGAGCAAAATAACATAAGTTTCTGCGGCAACTTGAAGTTGAAGTATTCTGATTATTATAACGAACATTACTGCAACAACAATTTCAACCATATTTTCAAGTCAATGGTTATACTTGTTGAACTGACTGTGGTTAACCAATGGCATAATATCCTTTCTGATTTAAGCATAAGGCCAGCAATTTGGAAGAAGTCCTCGCCTGCCCCTTAACCCTTCAGCATTTACATTATTCTATATATACGATTGTATTTTCATGGTAAAGGCTTTCCTTCACATAATTATCCCACATAATATCGAATCTACAAGATTTTGATATTATTTATTTTGAGAACAATACCTTAACATCAGTTTGAGTGGCTGGTTACAGCCAGTTTGAACAGAAAGAGGTGAGAGATTTCTGGCTGGACACAGCCGGTTTTAATGTCAAAGGGTTAAGGCTCACAAAACTTCAATCTTCCGCCATCATGGTCTATCTGTCGTGGTTCTCTTGACATTTCTCAAACTAATTTTGGTCTGTCCGAGGTCCTCCTGGAATGTTTGGCTCCCGGTACTTTTGGAGGAATAAAGTGTCATTCTTGAAGTATTTGTTATTCGTTTTCCCGTATTCTCATTATATGGACCCTTACCAACTGACATGGTTGTGGGGGCACTGTAGTAATATTTAGGGCACTTTATAGTTCCAGAGGCCATCCTTCATCAGGTCAGAACAGTGCCAGTTTCTTAATTTGTGAAGGTGCGGGTCCTGAGTGGTTACAGAATTGAATTCGCAATCGTGAGGTTGTGATTTCGATTCCTGGACCAGGTGATGCGTTATGTCCTTGAGCAAGACACTTAATTTCACGTTGCTCCTTCTACTTGGAGTTACGACCGATAGATAGTATTAGCAATTGGAAAGACCAACGGAAACATTGTTCCCTCGGTCCGATTTGACGAAAGTCGATTGTTTTATATATATATATATATATGAGAGAGAGAATCCACCCGAGGATTTATTTATAGACCTCAAAATGATGAAATGTAAAGTTGACCTCAGCATTATTTGAACTCAGAGAGCGAAGAACTTAAATAGCCTTAAATCCGACATTCGAAAGACTCTCCTGCCAATTCTTCACCTTACTAATTTTCATGTTATGTAACTGTAACTATACAAAAGCAATAATGATGGGGGTATGTAAATTTTCAAAATGTGAATGAAATATATTTTTGAACAAGCTGAAGAAACAATTAATTCTTTCCTCCCACTTGACATGTTATAAGTTATGGTTATACTATGTGTTGTTTCCTTACATATGAGGTACTTCTGACTTCAGGCTTCGTGTTGGTTACGAACAAATTTGCTCGACTCTATTTTCTTGCTTTTCACATCTGCTGTGTGGTCATCATTTTGAAGTAAGTTGTGTGATAACATTTTACTACAATAACCTTGCAGTCATAACAGTATTAACATCTGTAGCATAAAGGCTAAAGACTACAAACAATATTATATGTATAAATGTATATATGTATGTGTGTGTGTTTATAGCAAATTTATATATATATATATACGTATGTGTGTGAAGTGAAAGTCCAAATATTATTGTTTTCAGATGCTCATATATTATGAATCACACTGTTAGTACGATTGTAATGTAAATATTATATTATTGAATGTATATATTCACACAGTTTGTGTATATGTAAGAAATCTAAAAATCTCATTGACTGTATTCATGTATGTATATGTTTAAAATAGTAAATATATAATTGTTTGTATGTATGCAATTTATGTGTGTAAAAATAATATTCTCGTTGTGTATTTCCAGTATCTTTATAGCTTTTGTCATTGAAGCCTTTATTTTGGAGTATACTCTTAGTAAACAGGGTAAACCTGAGACCGTCATTGAATCAACGATTAAAGAACTTGGTTATAAAGGGGGAGTGTAAGTATGGATTACTTATTTAGAATTGTCATTAGAAAAATGTGGCTTACTGCACAGGACAAGGACAGTTAACTTCTGGAAATCGCTACGGTTTTGGTGCATTATATATCAGGACGGCTTTCCTGATGATTTCCTTCAAGTGAAACAGTTCTAATCCTGTAAAAGCCATTTCTATATTACATTTTGTTGTATACACTCTACTTATGTATTTAGTACCTTACTTATTGTACTCGTATATATATATATATATATATATATATATATATGCATGTTTTATTATAGAAATTACTACTACAGGACTAGACTAGACCTATTTCATTTGTAAGGAATCGTCAGGAAAATCCTGATGATTCCTTACGAATAAAATAGTTCTAGTCCTGTAGTAGTCATTTCTATAATAAAATGTATATACCTATACTCTACTAATGTATTGAGTACTTTTTTTTAACAATGGCCACTTCCCGATTTACTTCAGGATCCTACATATCATCATTTCATCATTTCATTTTACGTCCGCTTTTTCCCTGCCTGCAAGGGTGGGACGGGAACTGATTCTGGCTTGATTTCTACAGCTGGATGCCCTTCCTAACACCAACCTCATTTACAGTGCTGGGTGTTTTTTTGCCGTGGCACCTACACGACCACTTTGCAGTGGAATGATAGGGACTGGGGTCCCTATCATCTCATTTCTACAGCTGAAATAACTGGAGCAATGTGAAATAAAGTGTCTTGCTGAAGGAAACAACACATCACCCGGCCTGAGAATTGAACTCACAACCTTTCGATTGCAAGGCCAATGCTCTAACCACTAAGCCATGTACCTGTGTGTGTGTGTGTGTGTGCGTGTGTGTGCGTGTGTGTGCGTGCGCGCCTAATTTTGATTTCAGTCTAAATGTCAAACGACTTTTCTTTACAGATATAAATCTACAAAGAAAACAAAACCTTCAAAAAGTTCTGACAAAGAAAACTTTGCAGATATAGATACATCACCTGCCACTTTTGACAATGCCGATGACACTGATTCTGATACAAACAGTATTGAAGATGTTTCATTACACAGAGGCTTTAGATTCCACTTAAAGAAAAATGGTAAGAAATTTTCAACTTTTCACACTTTGTGTTTTATCTTTATATATATTTTTGTACATAGTTTGTATATAGTATATATAGTTGTATATAGTTTGTATATAGTTTGTATTTGTCATTCATTGTGAAGACTCGTGGTTGTGTGGTTAGAGAATTGAATTCACAACCCAACGGTTGAGTTCGATTCCTGGTCCGGGTGATGTGTTATGTCCTTGGGTAAGACACTTTATTTCATGTTGCTCCTTCTACCTGGAGTTGCGACCAATAGATATTATAAGCAATTGGAAAGACCAATGGAAACCTTGTTTCGTCGGTCTGATTTGATGAAAGTTGACCGACTGTTGATTGTTTGAGAATTTAACCTTTCACTAATCCATTATTTTTGTTTCTCTTTCTGTTCTTTCCAAACCTGTACAGCCCGTAAAAGCATGCGAGTCATTCTCCAGCAAATGTTTGAAGAAGAGATTGATGAACCAACTGCCAGAAAACTCACTTTTGATTCAGTAATGTGATAACAAATATCGTCTATAATCGCAACCATCTACTACTCTCTTGACACAAATTTATGTCCTTTACCCATGGGATTTGTGAACCAAACCATCTTTGGAATTCCATTGCATTTCTTTGTTGCTGCTGCTGTTGTTGTTTTCTTTTATGGATACGTCACCAAAATCACAAACCCAAATATCCAAACACATTCATCAAACTATTTAAGCTAATGTGTTCATTTCCTTGAGTGTTGTAGTTTGGTTGATAATATTAACAGGTATTAATTCCCAATAAGCTAGACAGCTTGGCTCAGTTCAGCTGTAAGTCGGCTCAGTTCAACTGTAAGTCGGCTCAGTTCAACTGTAAGTCGGCTCAGTTCAGCTGTAAGTCGGCTCAGTTCAGCTGTAAGTCGGCTCAGTTCAGCTGTAAGTCGGCTCAGTTCAACTGTAAGTCGGCTCAGTTCAACTGTAAGTCGGCTCAGTTCAACTGTAAGTCGGCTCAGCTCAACTGTAAGTCGGCTCAGCTCAACTGTAAGTCGGCTCAGCTCAACTGTAACTCAGCTCAGCTGCGAAACAGTTTAATGACTGGTTTAAATGAGCCACTTTTGATGCCACAACTAATGTGTAGTTGATGAATGTATGTTTTTTTGTTGTTTACTTGTTATATTTCTGTTGTTTGTTCAAAGTTGCGATTTCTCTTGATTAGACGTTATAAATCGTGTTTAAACGACTGACAGCGAACTAAGAAAGGAGCCACTCCATGATTGTTGAACTACTAAAACTAGCAGCCAGATCTCCCATAAAACACTTTACCATCGTACTAACCCCCCCCCCCCCCCCAAAAAAAAAACCCCAAACAAAACAAAACAAAAAATACAAACAAGAAACATAAACTGGCCAATGTAGTCCTAGATACACAAAAAGAGATGTTCATAGTTGGAATGTTTTTCATTATGAATTACTTGATCAGTGCTGGCTTCGAGCAAAATGGAACGTTGACATCTTTGATTACATTGGGCAACTACAACTTTTGCTGACATATATATATATATAGTAATAATGGTTTCTTATATAGGCACAAGGCCAGCAATTTGGGGGGAGGGGGAAGTCGATTAAATGGACCCCAGTGCGTGACTGGTACTTTATTTTATCGACCTCGTAAGGACAAAAGGCAAAGTTAACCTCGGCAGGATTTGAACTTAGATCATAAAGGGCCGTAACTCTATGCTGCAAAGCATGGCGGCCGACCTTCTACCGATGCTGCCAATCCACTGCCCTTATATATCCTTAATGTGAAGACTAAAATCCAAAGAGGGCTCGATACGGATAAATATATATCAAATATATAAGAACCCTAGAGCAAATATTTATTAAAATAAGGTTAAGGGTGAAAGCAGCGATTCTTTGCTTAAACTTTAATCTGTTATTTTAATTATATATATATTTAATTACATAATAAACAGCACAATATAATTATTCCATTACAAAAGGTTTCAGGAAACTAGACAATCTTTACAGGAACATTCAGCTCGTTCATCAGATGAAATAGTCATAACTATTTCCTTTGATGAACGAGCTGGATGTTTCTGAAAGGATTGTCTAGTTTCCTGAAACCTTTGGTAATGGAATAATTATATTGTGTTGTTTATTATGTAAATAAATAGCTCTGTACTATACATAGAGCACTCTTCTTTCCTTTACCTTTTCTACAGAAATATAATTAAAAGGTAGTTTAAAAACTCTCAATAATCCCCCATGATCCAATGAGTTCCAGGAAGAGAGACCGAGCTCTTTATAAATCATAGTAATGAGAGAAAGACACAGAATAAATTGTCAGATAATAGAGCTTAAAGTAAACCCCTGGTATATCAGATAAATAGCTAAGGACGGAGCAGTATATACAAATTAATTAAAAGAAGAAATCTAATTGTAGAAACCTCCTCTATTATCCGACATAATTTGTTGTCTTTCTCTCTTTACTATTATATATATATATATATATATATAAATCTGAGATTTGATTTGAGAATAACTTAATATCAGTATTTAATATCAGCCATTTTGAACAGAAAGAGGTGAGAGAATTCTAGGCGAATATGGCTGGTTTAAATGCTAAAGGCTTAAAATATATATTTAATTTCTATACATTGACCAACACAGATGGGTTCTGTTTTCATACATATCATCAATTTTATCCTATCACCTTTAATTTTGGAGATGCAACATACCTCTTTACATTCTGATGTATCCACTTATGCTTTGGGTGTACGGGTATATTAGAAATTCTATTAGTATCTTATATTTTAGTCCAAAATAATTTAGATCTATTATTTTTTAGACCATTGATTCCAAGACTTTCATAAGATTTGCATTATAAGCTCTAATCAATCAATCGATCAATCAATTAATTAATTATTTTCTCCAAATTGAGTGATCACAACTCTGATACTATGGCCCTGTGGTTAGAATGTCTCAGGAAAGAAGCGCTGGACAGATTTTATGAGCAAAGCCAACCACAGGAGACTCAGCGGTAAACCCACTCCGAGAAAGATGATTGGATAACATCCATGAACTTGGCTGGACTTGCCTAGGGATCCAGCCGGGTCAGTTGGAGATAGTTGCTTCAGACAGGACCTGCTGGAGGGAGTGTTTGATACACAGTAAAAGATATTTTGTCACCTGTTAAAAATGCCTGGTTTTTATTACATAGAACCAGGGTCAGTTTTTAGCATGTTGTTATCAAAAGGTTTAACCCATTAGCATTTACATTACTCTACATCACATAATTATAACAGTAAATATAAAGCCTTTACTGTGAAAATATCTCACATAATATTGAATCTGAGATTTAATTTGAGCACAATAACTTAATATCAGTATGAGCAGCCGGTTACAGCCATTTTGAACAGAAAGAGGTGAGAGAATTCTAGCCGGATATGGCTGGTTTAAATGCTAAAGGTTTAAACTACCATAGCAGTATTTTACATACTTTCTTTACACAATTATACCATTATTTCATAAACTTTGTAATGAAATCAAAAAGAAAATGTAAACATCCAGAAAAGTTTATTTATTGCCATGTTTCTCTTGTTCAGTTACATAAAATGTAACCATCAGATTCTACCGATTAATGCCCTTATTATTAGATGAATAAATAGAATTTAAATGGCACACAGAAGCTATCGAGAAATATCTAAAGGATTGCCACAGTGATCACAGAGTACTTCATTTTGACGACGTGTCTTGCTCAAATGATACAAAGGAATAGGGTAAAGTCGATACTCAGGTAAACATGAGCTACATAAATTTGCCATTTTAATTTCTTCTGGGCGATAGGTTTCACCACAGTAACCACATACATAGATAGAGTATGTCATAAACTCTTGACTACCTCTAACTCTGAAACACTTTGGACAATATTCTCGCTGATGCATGGTTAATAAACCTGGTGGTCGAAAACCGGCGTAATTTTCCATTTAGAAGGATTTCTCGGTCAATTCCAGTATGGGATTAGAAATGCCAGAACCTGTTGAAAAGATAAAATCATTGTGGTAACATTTAAAATAAAAAAAAAAAAAATGTTTCTACTTTTGGCACAAGGCCAGCAATTACTCAGTGCATTACTGGTACTTTATTTTATCGACCCCCCGACCACGTAAGGATGAAAGGCAAAATTAACCTCAGCGGGATTTGAACTCAGAATGGCTAGGGGCATAACTCCATGCATCAAAGCATGGCGTCTGACCCTCTACCGATACTGCCAATCCACGGGACTTGAATTCAGATCGTAAAGTGGCGTAACTCTATGCTGCAAAGCATGGCGTCTGCCTCTTTTTCGATACTGCCAAACTATCCAATAATAATAAATAAGTAAATGTGGCGAAACTCTATATATAAGAACTGCAGCGAACTGTCATGGAAACGGTGTGTATGGCGTCTCGCAGTCTCTCGTTGGTAGTTTGGAATCACGCCAGGTGAATACTCTCGGTTTTACCCTGGTTTCGTGCAGGTATACAAAACCGGTGTCCTATCATCATAACAGTTAACATCTGTGTGAGGTTAACTTTGCCTTTCATCCTTACGGGGTCGATAAAATAAAGTACCAGTAATACACTGGTATAATTGCTGGCCTTGTATGTATAATCTCAATATACTAATATAATAATTGTTTATGATATAGATAGGAGGACAACACTGTTGGGGGCGGGGAAAGTCGATTAAATCGACCCCAGTGTGTTACTGGTACTTATTTTATCAACCCAGTAAGGATGAAAGGTAACGTTAACCTCACCGTAATTTAAACGTAGAGCGTTAGCTTTGCCTAATAATTGTTTCTACTTTTGGCACAAGGCCAGCAATTACTCAGTTCATTTCATTACTGGTACTTTGACTTTCATCCTTACAGGGTCGATAAAATAAAGTTAACCTCAGCAAACAGAAGAAAAAAAAAAGCGTTACTCCGGAAGATAGAAAGGAGATATGCTGAAAAAGATATTTCAACTTATGGGGCTCATTCCAGCGGGTGATCAATCCCGTCCAAACAGCAGCGAGTAGAGATGTGGTTCGGGGACCCACAAAACGTCAGAAGGTTCCACCATTATAAGTCCAACAATAAACTTATCGGGACGTGGATGGTACGCCAACATCATGCAATCTTCAGCTTGTATGGTACGCCAACATCATGTAATCTTCAGTTTGTAGAGGGCAAGGAAACTTGTATCACATACCTAAAATTATCCAAATGACGGAATTGTTTATCTAATTTTAAGACACCATTTAGTCAGATGACCAAATAAAGACGTTGATTAAAGCGACGAAAGAGCTTCGAGATTCTATGACGTCAAAATCTAATTATTAAACAATATCTAAACTATAATAAAGAAAGGAGAGTGGTACAGCGTCCAGAGTATTTTTTTTATCTCGTTTGTAAAATAAGTTGGATTACTTTGAATAAATAACGAATGAATATTACATAATTTATCTACTAAATTTCGTTATTCTTGATTAAATATAAATAATTTTGTTGCTTATTTTAAGATTCATTTGTTTAAAATTTTCAAATATCATCCGGTTAGCGATCGCTTAAATAAACATTCATATATGTCCGTCACTAATTTTTTCCTAATGCAGTTTACATATAATATCGTCTTTTATAGACATGTATACATATATATGTGTATATAGATATATAGCCATTTTAGTCATTTATGATGCCGTTTTAGCCATTTTAGAGTCAATATAACCATTTATGATGCCGTTTTAGCCTTTTTAGAGTCATTTCAGCCATTTATTATTCCGTTTTAGCCATTTTAGAGTCAATTTAGCCATTTATGATGCCGTTTTGGCCTTCTTAGTGTCATTTTAGCCATTTATGATGCCATTTTAGCCTTTTTAGTGTCATTTTAGTCACTTATGATGCCGTTTTAGCCATTTTAGAGTCAATATAACCATTTACGATGCCGTTTTAGCCTTTTTAGAGTCATTTTAACCATTTATGATGCCGTTTTAGCCTTTTTAGTGTCATTTTAGTCATTTAAGATGCCGTTTTAGCCATTTTAATGTCATTGAAGCCGTTTCACCCCTTTTAATGTAATTTTAGTAATTTATGATGCAGTTTTAGCCTTTTTAGTGTCATTTTCGTCATTTATGATGCCGTTTTAGACATTTATAGTCAATATAACTATTCATGATGCCGTTTTAGCGTTTTAGTGTAATTTTAGTCATTTATGATGCCGTTTTAGCCATTTTAGGGTCAATTAAGCCATTTATGATGCCGTTTCAGCAATTTTAGTGTCATTTTAGTCATTTATGATGCCGTTTTAGCCATTTTAGAGTCATTTATCACGCAGTTTTAGCCTTTTTAGAGTCATTTTAGCCATTTTAGAGTTAATTTAGCTATTTATGATGCAGTTTTGGCCATTTTAGTGTCATTTTTGCCATTTATGATGCAGTTTTAGCCTTTTTAGTGTCATTTTAGTCACTTATGATGCATTTTAGAGTCATTTTAGTCATTTATGATGCCGTTTTAGCCTTTTTAGAGTCAATATAACCATTTATGATGCGTTTTTAGCATTTTTAGTGTCATGTTAGCCATTTATGATGCCGTTTTAGCGTTTTTAGTGTCATTTTAGTCATTTATGATGCCGTTTTAGCCATTTTAGTGTCATTTAAGCCATTTATAATGCCGTTTCACCCCTTTTAGTGTCATTTTAGTCATTTATGATGCAGTTTTAGCCATTTCATAGTCAATTAAGCCATTTATGATGCCGTTTCAGCCGTTTTAGTGTCATCTTAGCCATTTATGATGTGGTTTTAGCGTTTTTAGTGTCATTTTAGTAATTTATGATGTCGCTTTAGCCATTTTAGAGTCAATTTAGCCATTTATGATGCCGTTTTAGCCATTTTAGTGTCATTTTAGTAATTTGTGATGCCGTTTTAGCCTTTTTTAATGTCATTTTAATCATTTAGGATGCCGTTTTAGCCATTTTAGAGTCAATATAACTATTTATGATGCCGTTTTAGCCTTTTTAGTGTCATTTTAGCCATTTATGATGCCGTTTTAGCCTTTTTAGAGTCATTTTAGCCATTTATGATGCCGTTTTATTCTTTTTAGTGTCATTTTAATCATTTATGATGCCGTTTTAGCCATTTCATAGTCAATTAAGCCATTTATGATGCGGTTTTAGCCATATTAGAGTCAATTTGGCCATTTATGATGCCGTTTTAGCCATTTTAGAGTCAATTAAGCCATTTATGATGCCGTTTCAGCCCTTTTAGTGTCATTTTAGACATTAATGATGCCGTTTTAGCTTTTTTAGTGTCAATTTAGCAATTCATTATGCCGTATATGCTTGTTTAGTGTAATTTTAGTAATTTATGATGCCGTTTTAGCCATTTGAGAGTCAAGTAAGCCGTTTATGATGCCGTTTCAGCCATTTTAGAGTCAATTTAGCCATTTATGATGCCGTTTAATCTTTTAGCTGTCATTTTAGTAATTTATGATGCCGTTTTAGTCATTTTAGAGTCAATTTAGCCAATTATGATGCCGTTTTAGCCTTTTTAGTGTCAATTTAGTAATTTATGATGCTGTTTTAGCCATTTTAGAGTCCATTTAGCCATTTATGATGCGGTTTTAGCCATTCTAGAGTCAATTTTGCCATTTATGATGCCGTTTTAGTCATTTTAGAATCAATTAAGCTATTTATGATGCCGTTTCATCCCTTTCAGTGTCATTTTAGTCATTTATGATGCAGTTTTAGCCTTTTTAAGTGTCATTTTAGTCATTTATGATGCGGTTTTAGCAATTTTAGTGTCAATATAACCATTTATGATGCCGTTTTAGCCATTTTAGAGTCAATTTAGCCATTTATGATGCCGTTTTAGCATATTTAGTGTCATTTTCATCATTTATAATGCCGTTTTAGCCTTTTTAGTGTCATTTTAGTCATTTAAGATGCGGTTTTAGCCATTTTAGAGTCATTTTAGCCATTTATGATGCCGTTTTAGCCATTTTAGAGTCAATTAAGCCATGTATGATGCCGTTTCAGCCCTTTCAGTGTCATTTTAGTCATTTATGATGCAGTTTTATCCTTTTTTAGTGTCATTTTAGTCATTTATGATGCCGTTTTAGCCATTTTAGAGTCAATATAACCATTTATGATGCCGTTTCAGCCATTTTAGAGTCAATTTAGCCATTTATGATGCCGTTTTAGCCTTTTTAAAGTCATTTTAGCCATTTATGATGCCGTTTTAGTCTTTTTAGAGTCATTTTAGCCATTTATGATGCCGTTTTAGCCTTTCTAGTGTAATGTTAGTAATTTATGATGCCGTTTTAGTTATTTTACAGTCAATTTAGCCATTTATGTTGCCGTTTTAGCCATTTTAGAGTCAATTAAGCCATTCATGATGCAGTTTTATCCTTTTTAGTGCAATTTTAGTCATTTAAGATGCCGTTTTAGCATTTTTAGTGTCATTTTCATCATTTATAATGCCGTTTTAGCCTTTTTAGTGTCATTTTATTAATTTATCATGCGGTTTTAGCCATTTTAGAGTCATTTTAGCCATTTATGATGCCGTTTTAGCCATTTTAGAGTCAATTAAGCCATTTATGATGCCGTTTCAGCCCTTTCAGTGTCATTTTAGTCATTTATGATGCAGTCTTATCCTTCTTTAGTGTCATTTTAGTCATTTATGATGCCGTTTTAGCCATTTTAGAGTCAATATAACCATTTATGATGCCGTTTTAGCCATTTTAGAGTCAATTTAGCCATTTATGATGCCGTTTTAGCCTTTTTAGAGTCATTTTAGCCATTTATGATGCCGTTTTAGCCATTTTAGAGTCAATTAAGCCATTTATGATGCCGTTTCAGCCCTTTCAGTGTCATTTTAGTCATTTATGATGCAGTTTTATCCTTTTTTAGTGTCATTTTATTCATTTATGATGCCGTTTTAGCCATTTTAGAGTCAATATAACCATTTATGATGCCGTTTCAGCCATTTTAGAGTCAATTTAGCCATTTATGATGCCGTTTTAGCCTTTTTAGAGTCATTTTAGCCATTTATGATGCCGTTTTAGCCTTTTTAGAGTCATTCTAGCCATTTATGATGCCGTTTTAGCCTTTCTAGTGTAAATTTAGTAATTTATGATGCCGTTTTAGTTATTTTACAGTCAATTTAGCCATTTATGTTGCCGTTTTAGCCATTTTAGAGTCAATTAAGCCATTCATGATGCAGTTTTATCCTTTTTAGTGCAATTTTAGTCATTTAAGATGCCGTTTTAGCATTTTTAGTGTCAGTTTAGCCATTTATGATTCCGTTCTAGCGTTTTTAGTGTCATTTTAGTAATTTATGATGCCGTTTTACCATTTTAGAGTCAATTAAGCCATTTATGATGCCGTTTCAGCCCTTTTATAGTCAATTTAGCCATTCATGATGCCGTATAAGCGTGTTTAGTGTCATTTTAGTAATTTATGATGCCGTTTTAGCCATTTGAGAGTCAAGTAAGCCGTTTATGATGCCGTTTCAGCCATTTTAGAGTCAATTTAGCCATTTATGATGCCGTTTAATCTTTTAGCTGTCATTTTAGTAATTTATGATGCCGTTTTAGTCATTTTAGAGTCAATTTAGCCATTTATGATGCTGTTTTAGCATTTTTAGAGTCATTCTAGCCAATTATGATGCCGTTTTAGCCTTTTTAGTGTCAATTCAGTAATTTATGATGCTGTTTTAGCCATTTTAGAGTCCATTTAGCCATTTATGATGCGGTTTTAGCCATTCTAGAGTCAATTTTGCCATTTATGATGCCGTTTTAGTCATTTTAGAGTCAATTAAGCCATTTATGATGCCGTTTCAGCCCTTTCAGTGTCATTTTAGTCATTTATGATGCAGTTTTAGCCTTTTTAAGTGTCATTTTAATCATTTATGATGCGGTTTTAGCAATTTTAGAGTCAATATGACCATTTATGATGCCGTTTTAGCCATTTTAGAGTCAATTTAGCCATTTATGATGCCGTTTTAGCATATTTAGTGTCATTTTAGTCATTTATGATGCCGTTTTAGCCATCTTAGTGTCAATTTAGTCATTTATGATGCCGTTTTAGCCTTTCTAGTGTAATTTTAGTAATTTATGATGCCGTTTTAGTTATTTTACAGTCAATTTAGCCATTTATGTTGCCGTTTTAGCCATTTTAGAGTCAATTAAGCCATTCATGATGCAGTTTTATCCTTTTTAGTGCAATTTTAGTCATTTAAGATGCCGTTTTAGCATTTTTAGTGTCATTTTCATCATTTATAATGCCGTTTTAGCCTTTTTAGTGTCATTTTATTAATTTATCATGCGGTTTTAGCCATTTTAGAGTCATTTTAGCCATTTATGATGCCGTTTTAGCCATTTTAGAGTCAATTAAGCCATTTATGATGCCGTTTCAGCCCTTTCAGTGTCATTTTAGTCATTTATGATGCAGTCTTATCCTTCTTTAGTGTCATTTTAGTCATTTATGATGCCGTTTTAGCCATTTTAGAGTCAATATAACCATTTATGATGCCGTTTTAGCCATTTTAGAGTCAATTTAGCCATTTATGATGCCGTTTTAGCCTTTTTAGAGTCATTTTAGCCATTTATGATGCCGTTTTAGCCATTTTAGAGTCAATTAAGCCATTTATGATGCCGTTTCAGCCCTTTCAGTGTCATTTTAGTCATTTATGATGCAGTTTTATCCTTTTTTAGTGTCATTTTATTCATTTATGATGCCGTTTTAGCCATTTTAGAGTCAATATAACCATTTATGATGCCGTTTCAGCCATTTTAGAGTCAATTTAGCCATTTATGATGCCGTTTTAGCCTTTTTAGAGTCATTTTAGCCATTTATGATGCCGTTTTAGCCTTTTTAGAGTCATTCTAGCCATTTATGATGCCGTTTTAGCCTTTCTAGTGTAAATTTAGTAATTTATGATGCCGTTTTAGTTATTTTACAGTCAATTTAGCCATTTATGTTGCCGTTTTAGCCATTTTAGAGTCAATTAAGCCATTCATGATGCAGTTTTATCCTTTTTAGTGCAATTTTAGTCATTTAAGATGCCGTTTTAGCATTTTTAGTGTCAGTTTAGCCATTTATGATTCCGTTCTAGCGTTTTTGTGTCATTTTAGTAATTTATGATGCCGTTTTACCATTTTAGAGTCAATTAAGCCATTTATGATGCCGTTTCAGCCCTTTTATAGTCAATTTAGCCATTCATGATGCCGTATAAGCGTGTTTAGTGTCATTTTAGTAATTTATGATGCCGTTTTAGCCATTTGAGAGTCAAGTAAGCCGTTTATGATGCCGTTTCAGCCATTTTAGAGTCAATTTAGCCATTTATGATGCCGTTTAATCTTTTAGCTGTCATTTTAGTAATTTATGATGCCGTTTTAGTCATTTTAGAGTCAATTTAGCCATTTATGATGCTGTTTTAGCATTTTTAGAGTCATTCTAGCCAATTATGATGCCGTTTTAGCCTTTTTAGTGTCAATTCAGTAATTTATGATGCTGTTTTAGCCATTTTAGAGTCCATTTAGCCATTTATGATGCGGTTTTAGCCATTCTAGAGTCAATTTTGCCATTTATGATGCCGTTTTAGTCATTTTAGAGTCAATTAAGCCATTTATGATGCCGTTTCAGCCCTTTCAGTGTCATTTTAGTCATTTATGATGCAGTTTTAGCCTTTTTAAGTGTCATTTTAATCATTTATGATGCGGTTTTAGCAATTTTAGAGTCAATATGACCATTTATGATGCCGTTTTAGCCATTTTAGAGTCAATTTAGCCATTTATGATGCCGTTTTAGCATATTTAGTGTCATTTTAGTCATTTATGATGCCGTTTTAGCCATCTTAGTGTCAATTTAGTCATTTATAATGCCGTTTTAGCCTTTTTAGAGTCATTTTAGCCATTTATGATGCCGTTTTAGCCTTTTTAGAGTCATTTTAGCCATTTATGATGCCGTTTTAGCCATTTTAGAGTCAATTAAGCCATTTATGATGCCGTTTCAGCCCTTTCAGTGTCATTTTAGTCATTTATGATGCAGTTTTATCCCTTTTTAGTGTCATTTTAGTCATTTATGATGCCGTTTTAGCCATTTTAGAGTCAATATAACCATTTATGATGCCGTTTCAGCCATTTTAGAGTCAATTTAGCCATTCATGATGCCGTTTTAGCCTTTTTAGAGTCATTTTAGCCATTTATGATGCCATTTTAGCCTTTTTAGAGTCATTTTAGCCATTTATGATGCGGTTTTAGCCTTTCTAGTGTAATTTTAGTAATTTATGATGCCGTTTTATCATCTTAGAGTCAATTTAGCCATTTATGAGGCGGTTTTAGCCATTTTAGTGTCATTTTAGTCATTTATGATGCCGTTTTAGTCATTTTACAGTCAATTTAGCCATTTATGTTGCCGTTTTAGTGCAATGTTAGTCATTTAAGATGCCGTTTTAGCATTTTTAGTGTCAGTTTAGCCATTTATGATTCC
This sequence comes from Eledone cirrhosa, assembly GCA_964016885.1. Classification (NCBI taxonomy): domain Eukaryota; kingdom Metazoa; phylum Mollusca; class Cephalopoda; order Octopoda; family Eledonidae; genus Eledone; species Eledone cirrhosa. The sequence goes on from OZ024755.1 coordinate 5,980,121, forward strand.
GTTCTAGCGTTTTTAGTGTCATTTTAGTAATTTATGATGCCGTTTTAGCCATTTTAGAGTCAATTAAGCCATTTATGATGCCGTTTCAGCCATTTTATAGTCAATTTAGCCATTCATGATGCCGGATAAGCGTGTTTAGTGTCATTTTAGTAATTTATGATGCCGTTTTAGCCATTTTAGCATCATAAATGGCTAAAATGACACTAAAAAGGCTAAAACGGCATCATAAATGGCTAAAATGACTCTAAAAATGCTAAAACGGCATCATAAATGATTAAATTTACTCAAAAATGGCTAATACTGCATCATAAATGACTAAAATGACACTAAAAATGCTAAAACTGCATCATAAATGACTAAAATGACACTAAAAGGGCTGAAACGGCATCATAAATAGCTTAATTGACTCTAAAATGGCTAAAACGGCATCATAAATGAATCAAATGACACTAAAAAGGCTAAAATGGCATCATAAATGGCTAAAATGACACTAAAAAGGCTAAAACGGTATCATAAATGACTAAAATAACGCTACAAAAGCTAAAGCGGCATCATAAATGGCTAAATTGACTCTAAAATAGCTAAGACTGCATCATAAATTACTAAAATGACACTAAAACGCTAAAACAGCATCATAAATGGCTAACATGACACTAAAAATGCTAAAACGGCATCATAAATGGTTATATTGACTCTAAAATTGCTAAAACGGCATTATAAATGAATAAAATGACACTAAAAAGGCTAAAACGGCATCATAAATGGCTAAAATCAAACTAAAAAGTCTAAAACGGCATCACAAATGGTTATAGTGACTCTAAAATGGCTAAAACGGCATCATAAATGACTAAAATGACACTAAAAAGGCTAAAACGGCATCATAAATGGCTAAAATGACTCTAAAAAGGCTAAAACGGCATCATAAATGACTAAATTTACTCAAAAATGGCTAATACTGCATCATAAATGGCTTAATTGACTCTAAAATGGCTAAAACGGCATCATAAATGACTAAAATGACACTAAAAAGGATAAAACTGCATCATAAATGACTAAAATGACACTGAAAGGGCTGAAACGGCATCATAAATAGCTTAATTGACTCTAAAATGGCTAAAACGGCATCATAAATGACTAAAATGACACTAAAAAGGCTAAAACGGCATCATAAATGGCTAAAATGACTCTAAAAAGGATAAAACGGCATCATAAATGATTAAATTTAGTCAAAAATGGCTAATACTGCAGCATAAATGGCTTAAATGACTCTAAAATGGCTAAAACAGCATCATAAATGACTAAAATGACACTAAAAAGGCTAAAACTGCATCATAAATGACTAAAATGACACTAAAAGGGCTGAAACGGCATCATAAATAGCTTAATTGACTCTAAAATGGCTAAAACGGCATCATAAATGAATCAAATGACACTAAAAAGGCTAAAATGGCATCATAAATGGCTAAAATGACACTAAAAAGGCTAAAACGGTATCATAAATGACTAAAATAACGCTACAAAAGCTAAAGCGGCATCATAAATGGCTAAATTGACTCTAAAATAGCTAACACTGCATCATAAATTACTAAAATGACACTAAAACGCTAAAACAGCATCATAAATGGCTAACATGACACTAAAAATGATAAAAACGGCATCATAAATGGTTATATTGACTCTAAAATGGCTAAAACGGCATTATAAATGAATAAAATGACACTAAAAAGGCAAAAACGGCATCATAAATGGATATATTGACCCTAAAATGGCTAAAACGGCATCATAAATGGCTAAAATCAAACTAAAAAGTCTAAAACCGCATCACAAATGGTTATAGTGACTCTAAAATGGCTAAAACGGCATCATAAATGACTAAAATGACACTAAAAAGGCTAAAACGGCATCATAAATGGCTAAAATGACTCTAAAAAGGCTAAAACGGCATCATAAATGACTAAATTTACTCAAAAATGGCTAATACTGCATCATAAATGGCTTAATTGACTCTAAAATGGCTAAAACGGCATCATAAATGACTAAAATGACACTAAGAAGGATAAAACTGCATCATAAATGACTAAAATGACACTGAAAGGGCTGAAACGGCATCATAAATAGCTTAATTGACTCTAAAATGGCTAAAACGGCATCATAAATGACTAAAATGACACTAAAAAGGCTAAAACGGCATCATAAATGGCTAAAATGACTCTAAAAAGGATAAAACGGCATCATAAATGATTAAATTTAGTCAAAAATGGCTAATACTGCAGCATAAATGGCTTAAATGACTCTAAAAGGGCTAAAACAGCATCATAAATGACTAAAATGACACTAAAAAGGCTAAAACTGCATCATAAATGACTAAAATGACACTAAAAGGGCTGAAACGGCATCATAAATAGCTTAATTGACTCTAAAATGGCTAAAACGGCATCATAAATGAATCAAATGACACTAAAAAGGCTAAAATGGCATCATAAATGGCTAAAATGACACTAAAAAGGCTAAAACGGTATCATAAATGACTAAAATAACGCTACAAAAGCTAAAGCGGCATCATAAATGGCTAAATTGACTCTAAAATAGCTAACACTGCATCATAAATTACTAAAATGACACTAAAACGCTAAAACAGCATCATAAATGGCTAACATGACACTAAAAATGATAAAAACGGCATCATAAATGGTTATATTGACTCTAAAATGGCTAAAACGGCATTATAAATGAATAAAATGACACTAAAAAGGCAAAAACGGCATCATAAATGGATATATTGACCCTAAAATGGCTAAAACGGCATCATAAATGGCTAAAATCAAACTAAAAAGTCTAAAACCGCATCACAAATGGTTATAGTGACTCTAAAATGGCTAAAACGGCATCATAAATGACTAAAATGACACTAAAAAGGCTAAAACGGCATCATAAATGGCTAAAATGACTCTAAAAAGGCTAAAACGGCATCATAAATGACTAAATTTACTCAAAAATGGCTAATACTGCATCATAAATGGCTTAATTGACTCTAAAATGGCTAAAACGGCATCATAAATGACTAAAATGACACTAAAAAGGATAAAACTGCATCATAAATGACTAAAATGACACTGAAAGGGCTGAAACGGCATCATAAATAGCTTAATTGACTCTAAAATGGCTAAAACGGCATCATAAATGACTAAAATGACACTAAAAAGGCTAAAACGGCATCATAAATGGCTAAAATGACTCTAAAAAGGATAAAACGGCATCATAAATGATTAAATTTAGTCAAAAATGGCTAATACTGCAGCATAAATGGCTTAAATGACTCTAAAAGGGCTAAAACAGCATCATAAATGACTAAAATGACACTAAAAAGGCTAAAACTGCATCATAAATGACTAAAATGACACTAAAAGGGCTGAAACGGCATCATAAATAGCTTAATTGACTCTAAAATGGCTAAAACGGCATCATAAATGAATCAAATGACACTAAAAAGGCTAAAATGGCATCATAAATGGCTAAAATGACACTAAAAAGGCTAAAACGGTATCATAAATGACTAAAATAACGCTACAAAAGCTAAAGCGGCATCATAAATGGCTAAATTGACTCTAAAATAGCTAACACTGCATCATAAATTACTAAAATGACACTAAAACGCTAAAACAGCATCATAAATGGCTAACATGACACTAAAAATGATAAAAACGGCATCATAAATGGTTATATTGACTCTAAAATGGCTAAAACGGCATTATAAATGAATAAAATGACACTAAAAAGGCAAAAACGGCATCATAAATGGATATATTGACCCTAAAATGGCTAAAACGGCATCATAAATGGCTAAAATCAAACTAAAAAGTCTAAAACGGCATCACAAATGGTTATAGTGACTCTAAAATGGCTAAAACAGCATCATAAATGACTAAAATGACACTAAAAAGGCTAAAACGGCATCATAAATGACTAAATTTACTCAAAAATGGCTAATACTGCATCATAAATGGCTTAATTGACTCTAAAATGGTTAAAACGGCATCATAAATGACTAAAATGACACTAAAAATGATAAAACTGCATCATAAATGACTAAAATGACACTGAAAGGGCTGAAACGGCATCATAAATAGCTTAATTGACTCTAAAATGGCTAAAACGGCATCATAAATGAATCAAATGACACTAAAAAGGCTAAAACGGCAACATAAATGGTTATATTGACTCTAAAAAGGCTAAAACGGCATCATAAATTATTAAATTGGCAATAAAGAGGCTAAAACGGCATCATAAATAGCTAAATTGACTCTAAAATAGCTAATACTACGTCATAAATTACTAAAATGACACTAAACCGCTAAAACAGCATCATAAATGGCTAAAATAACACTAAAAAGGCTAAAACGGCATCATAATTGGCTAAATTTACTCTAAAATGGCTAAAACGGTAACATAAATGGCTAAAATGACTCTAAAAAGGCTAAAACGGCATCATA
>OZ024755.1:5997110-5999610 GCA_964016885.1 Eledone cirrhosa
TATATATGCTATAGTAAGACGGAGTATTTTAGGAGAGCCCTTCCAATATATATACGGTTTTAGGACTCATTAGCACAAATGTAATTTATTGTAGTCGTCCATACGTGAGAAAAAAAATTCAATGTTAAAAACAGAATATAATATAAATATATTTATTCATGTCATTACAACATGGCCACGGTGTTTCTGGAAAACATGTATTCGCTAAGATTCATCCGAGGAAAAAAATACAAAAAAAAAAAAGAAAATTCATCATCATAATATTCTGTATCTTATATTTTTACAATTTATATAAGATCTTATTATATAATAGCTTTTGCTCTTTACATAGGACATTATTTTGCCACTTTCCATTGTTACTATGTTTAACAAAGCTAATAATGATAATAATGATAATAATAATAATAATAATATTAATAGTAATAACAATAACAATAACAGTAAAAATAATGGTTTCTTGATTTGCCACAAAGTTGACGGTGAGGCGACATTTATAAATGACAATAGTTATTATAGCAATGATAGTGAAAACAATATCAATATAAGTAGCGTGGTGGTTTGGCGGAAACGTCAGAAAGTCGTCGTCAGACAAAATGAATTGCAATGTTTAGTTGTACGTCTTTACATCTCGAGTTCAAATCTCGTCGGGAAATTTTGCCTTTTATCCATATGGAGTTTAATTATTATATATATATATGTATATATTCTGTATATATTCTTTTTATTCTGTATAATATATATATATATATATATATATATATATTCTGTATATATTCTTTTTATTCTGTATAATATATATATATATATATATATATATATATATATATATTCTGTATATATTCTTTTTATTCTGTATAATATATATATATATATATATATATATATTCTGTATATATTCTTTTTATTCTGTATAATATATATATATATTATATACATATATATATATAAAATATCTACATATATATATATATAAAATACATAAATATATATATAAAATATATGCATAAATATATATATATATAATATATATACATAAATATATATATATATAAAATATATACATAAATATATATATATATAAAATATATACATAAATATATATATATATAAAATATATGCATAAATATATATATATATAAAATATATGCATAAATATATATATTTATAAAATATATACATAAATATATATATATATAAAATATATACAAATATATATATATATATATATATATATATATATTAATAATGCATAATGATATATGGGAAAAGTCGATCTTGTACTTCTCGGCTTTAAATTAATTTACAAGAGATAATTTTTGCAATGACAACAATGAACGATGTTAAATTAGTTTTAACATATTTAATGCAGATTGCATAAAAAAGCTGACTAGAAATTATTATCGTTTTGAGCATTTTGGTAAATATATTAAATAACTCCGGACATTTTTTTAGTATTATTAAACTTCTTCAACAAAGAATAGATTTCACTGTACTTGCCGAAACAGTAATGATGAGTAAATTATTAAATAAATACACAAGAACGTACACTTGTATATTTAGAAAAAACATATCGAGAGGCTGAATTACACTTATACGCTTTTTTGCATGAAAAAACAACAGTCAAGTTAAGTGTTGCCATATTTAATGCAGGCAGCTTCAAGAGGATAACGTGGATATATTATTTGGTTATGAAAAATCAATATCAGTCAACGACCTTTATTGTTTACAGTGTTGTGTCAAGTAGGGGAGACGACCAATGATCAAGTTTGAAATATAAAGCTCTATTGAATCACATTTGTTTCTTCTCAATTTTACTTTGAAACCTGTTTAATGAAATCAGGATCATAGGAAAGAGACGAAACACATAAAAGCATAACCAACAAATTATTTAACCAATACATAATAAAGCCAACGAAAGAACCTCTTTGTAGTGACTACTTACTAGATATAGCAGTCAAATCTTCTCTCATATCACGCTATGCTGTCTTATAAAAAAAGGAGTGACATATTCCCTAGGGTAATCCTTGACTCAAATATGTTAAAATGTTTAAACAAGAAAGATGGGATGGAACGCATTTGAAAGATTCACTCAGTCAAGACTGACTTAAGGTTAAACAAAAACTATAACAACTAAAATAAGTATTTTAAATTCTAACAAAATATACAATTTTTCTAAAGATTTAATGAATCATAGTTGCTTTTCTAGTACAATTCTGATATACCCAAACGTTTGGATAGTCGTAATAATGTATTTCTTACAATTCCACCAATCTTGATAGCATTTACCATATATTTCAGATGATTATATTCTGTTTCGGAGGAGGTCTGTGAATTCAGAAACCCCAATGTTTAATATATACATCTGATACACATACATACTATATATATACACATAAATGTATATATATATATATACACATAAATATATGTATATATATATATATATATATACATAAATATATGTATATATATATATATATATATACATAAATATATGTAT
>OZ024755.1:6027047-6032047 GCA_964016885.1 Eledone cirrhosa
CAACGACAACAACAACACCAACACCACCACCCACAACAGTAACAACAACACCACCATCTATAACGACAACAACAACAACACCAACATCAACACCAGTCACAAGAGTAAGAAAAGCATCAACAACAACAACACCGATAATCATGATAATAGAAAGAAATGAAATCGAATGCAACGGAAATAGATTTGTGAAGATGTGATACATACAACGGTTATATCCTCTGTAGGTGCGGCGGACTAGAAAGGGGTGGAAGAAAAAGAGAAGCAAAATGGGTTAGTAATGATATAGAAATGTTAGTTCCTTTTGTTGCTGAGATGTCTTGTTGGTACACACGCATTATTGGTAACCTAAACTCTCTACCAAACCCTATGAAAATCATTGCTTGTTTTGGATCGGAAAATATATAAGTATCTTATTGGAAAATATATAAGTATCCTATCGGAAAATATATAGGTATACTATAGGAAAATATATAGGTATCCTATGGGAAAATATCTAAGTATCCTATAGGAAAATATATAAGTATCTTATTGGAAAATATATAAGTATCCTATCGGAAAATATATAGGTATACTATAGGAAAATATATAGGTATCCTATGGGAAAATATCTAAGTATCCTATAGGAAAATATATAAGTATCTTATTGGAAAATATATAAGTATCCTATCGGAAAATATATAGGTATACTATAGGAAAATATATAGGTATCCTATGGGAAAATATCTAAGTATCCTATAGGAAAATATATAAGTATACTATGGGAAAATATATAGGTATACTATGGGAAAATATATAGAATACTATGGGAAAATATATAAGTATCCTATCGGAAAATATATGGACGTCGTAGTGGCGTAATCGGAATTATGACATACGGCGTGTCTTGGATATTTAAGTCTGATGGAGTGCATCTTAGAATAGGTCTTGTTATTGATGATTTCTTGCAGAGAAAGAAGGAGAGAGAGCGAGAGAGAAAGAGAAAAGGAGAGGGAGAGAGAGAGAGAGAGAGAGGGGGGAAGAGAGAGAGGGGGGAAGAGAGAGAAAGAGAGAGAGAGAGAGAGAACAAGAAAGAAAGAGAGAGAGAGAGAACAAGAAAGAAAGAGAGATAGATAGATACATAGAGAGAGAGCGCGAAAGAGAGAAGGAATGTAAAAAAAACGACCTAGAGGAAGAATCGACTCCGTATTGGATTGGTCATTTTATTGACCTCAAAAGAATTGTCCACGGCGAAGTCACTGCTCAATTACTATGCTTAGTAGAAAGAGACAATCTGAAAACTGGTTCAGATGTGAGGGATAGTTTTGGACACGTGTTTCGACCTCAATTTCTTCTTCAGCAACAAAGTAGTCGGTATACTTCTAAATACAGAGGACATGTAGAGAGTTTGACATATACGAACACACATAGATATTGAATTCAGGCACACAACACACACATAGACTACTATAGATATATATCCACACACACACACACACACCTATATATATATATCTGTGAGTGTGTATATAAATCTACCTGCCTATTTACGTTATTTTATGCCCTAAGTTAAAATTAGCCAACCGATAAATAAAGATCGATAAAATAAGTACCAGATTGATAGGATAGACTCAATAGGTTTGATAAGATCGACTAAAACTCCTTGAATGTTTCTACTTTTGGCACAAGGCCAGAAATTAACTAGTACATTACTGGTACTTTATTTTATCGACCCCGTAAGGATGAAAGGCAAAGTTAACCTCGGCGGGATTCGAACTAAGAATGAAAAGGGCGGTAACTCTATGCGTCAAAGCAGGGCGCCCGACCCTCACCCAATACTGCCAATCCACTGACAGTAATTGACGAAGAAAACTGCATAGATTTAGGGTTATGAGACATCACTCTGTCTGCCAGCATGTCTGTCTGTCTGTCTGTCTGTAAGTCAGTCTACCTTTGTATTTACCTACCTAATACTATAAATTCATTCAGCGATACCTCGGTAGTGAATCTTCCTAGACAGATCAAAGCTGGTAATCGTTCCATTTGCCTTGTTTCTCTTATTTTCATATATTTCGGAAATGCGCCACCACGTTATGAAAATCGTTATTTTAACTGATTGTTGAACCATATACACACACACAGACACATCAAACACCACACACACACACACTTACAGATACACATACATACACACAGACACACCATACACCACACTCACACACTTACAGATACACATACATACACAGACATACACATACGCCACACAAACTTACAGATACACATACATACACACAGACATACACATACGCCACACAAACTTACAGATACACACACATAATACAGACATACACATATACACAGGCATACACATACACCCATACTGACGCATACATATACAGACACGCACATACAAACACACATATAAGTAAAAGATACATACATATATATTTTGCTAAAATTTAATCTGCCATGATTATACAATTATTGATATAATACAATATAACATAATATGTCATCTATCTATCTATCTATCTATCTATCTATCGAGCTATCTGTCTGTCTATCTATCTATATGTCTAGCTTACGAGGTTTTCTGGGGTTTATCATGTTCGGTTCACAATCGTAAGGTTATGAATTCGATTCCTAGTGATGCATTGTTTCCTTGAGCAACACACTTTATTTTACGTTGTTCTAGTCTACTCAGCTGGAAAAGGTAAGTTGTACCTGTAATTTAGAAGCCCAGCCTCGTCACACAATGTATCAAGTCAAATTTTCTTGAGAAACTACATTAAGGGTACGCATTTCGGGGAAATGATTAACCATTTCCACACTAATTTCACAAGCAGATTAATCAATTGTTTTCAAACAACTGGAACACTCGTCGTCGGAACTGACGGAGGTCCAATACATACGGACATATACAAACACACACACATACACAGAGAAATGTACACACACATACACACATACAAACATATTCCCCCAAACATACAGGTACACACATACGCCATTGTTGACTTCGACGAAAACTGAAACATTTTATATATTCAATTTCTTCTAGATACTTTCCCTTTCACTAGATACATTTGTAGTTCTACATAAAATATTTTATAATCATTTACTAGCTGTAGAAGTATTTTACTTCCTTTCATTTCTGGTAAATATAATCTTTCGGTGTCGGATTTTAGGTGATTCTAAATACAGTAATTAGATTTCTTCTTCACTTGTCTAGTCATGCTAATTCACATAGCTTCCAGTTAAAAATTGTATAACTATAATGATAGTTCATTCATTGGTAAGCATATGTAGGTCTGTGTTTAACTAATTTTCTGGTAAGCATATGTAGGTCTGTGTTTAACTAATTTTCTTTTCTGTCTTTCTAGATATAACCTGATATTAGTGGTTTTCATTAACTTTTCTCACATCAATCTTGTCTTCACGCATTTTCTTAAACCGAATTAATTTTTCTACTGAGTCCCTGCACTATATTTTGTGTCTAACAGTCTTTCTAGCTGTTTGACTGTGTTGAAGAATATATTGATTGATTGAGGGACCGTTTCAAAGCCTTGGTCAAGCACAGTTTTGTCCATGTCAGAAAAGACAGGGTGACCACTGCTTGATACTATATCCGATATTCTATCAACACGTCCTTCTACATAGATATCTCAATGCAAATGTTACATCACCGACGCTTAACTCCTTGTGGAGCCTTAGGGACACCCTCGTAGCATTTAAACCAAACTACCTGAGGACGTCCATCGTTAAGGTGGAACACAACCGATTCTTCCAGAGAGAGAGAAAGAGAGAGAGAAAGAAAGAGATAGATAGATAGAGGAGGGAATGGAAGAATCGATCCCAGTATTCGATTGGTACTTTGTTTATCGACCCCAAACGGATGAAACGCAAAGTTAAGCATGATAGGATTTAAATACAAATCTCAAAAAGGTAGGAACAAATGCTGAAAAGTATTTTATCTGAAGTTTTAACCACTTTACCACCAATTGACCATATTTTAATGTAAATAGTGAGCATTGAATATCTATTGCCTATTATAACCAATGTTTATTTGAACTGATTATAAATTATTGATGTATTTAAATCGATTTAACTATGTTAGTGTATGATAAATATATCAAAGTAAGTCTGTCAATGGCTGTAGTAAATCTGATAAAGTCAGTAAGTGATATTAACCTTTCTGTGACCAGATTTCTTATGAAATATACAGTCTTTAGATTCATTAAAGAAGGATTTATTAAAATTATTAATTATTTCATTATCAAGATGATATTTGAAACATAATTAAACAAAAGGTATTCATATCAATTTAAAATAGGTGGTTTTGTCTTTCGTAGAACTGAGCCGGGTTATGTCGGTTTGATATCAAAAGAGTTTAAATGGAATGACAGATAAAGAAACGATAAGAGAACCAAAAAATAAAAAAAACACACAACAAAAATAAAAAAATAGAGAAAAATAAAAATAAATAACAGCAACAACAAAAAAATGCAAAAAAACAAACCCCAACGAAATAAGTGTTATTTGTTGGGATAAATTTTATATGGAACTTTTGAACTTTGTTCATGTTTTCTGTATATATATGTATAGGTAGAAAAGAAATGATCAGAGGAGCGGAGTTTGATTTCTCGTAAAGGCAGCAGGCCACCTTTTATCGACTATTGGAGTATTTTACTTGATTTTTAAGCTATTTATAGCAATCCACTGGGATAATAATTATTTTGTGTGTTTGAGATTTCTACATTTTCTAATAACACACACACACACACATTATATATATATATATATATATATATATATATATATATATATATATATATATGCACACACATATATATATTCACATGAGATAGAGTTACATTGGAAGCGATTTAATAGTCCCTATATTTCGGATTACATATCCCTCAACAGGGGTTTTTCCGAGGGGAAAAATTGTGTCGGGGGACAACAACATTTGGCCTTCGTTGTTTACCGTGGGCGTACATGCACATACACACACATATATGTAA
>OZ024755.1:6047047-6057047 GCA_964016885.1 Eledone cirrhosa
GAGAGAGAGAGAGAGAGAGAGAGAGACGGAAATAAAATAAAAGACCAATGACAGTAACTGAACGAGAAGTTTTAAAAAGAAAACCTTCAAAACATAACCCCCCCCCCAAAAAAAAAGAAATATATCAAATAAACAGAGAGAGAGAGTTAAAGAAAGAACATAGGAATATAATAAAGATAGAATACAAGATTATAGGAATATATTTAAAAAAAGAATACAAGAATATAAGAATATAATAAAGAAAGAATACAAGAATATAGCAATATAATACTATTAGAAACTAAAAACAATGAACGTTTCTTAAAGAATCCGAATTTTATATGTGAAGCTCTGCAATTATTTCTCTGAGTAAAACACTATTGAACAGCAAATACTTTTTTCCTTCATTATAAGACGATCGATCTGCCTTGCTATATCCAAAGGTTTGCAGACGACCATGGCAACAGGTTTCGTTTGCAATCTCTGTAACACATATTTAGAAGGTCCAGAGGTTAGAAAAGATCTTAGAATTTCAATGAAACAATATTCTGGTTTAGTCAAGCGAACAATAAAAATCCTCTTTACTTTTATTTCTTTCGTTTATTAATACATGCTTACACACATACAAACATATATATATTGGCAACATGACCCTCCCAAAGTATAACAATATATATATATATATATATAACAAAGGAATTGTGGTAAGGAACCAGATGGACTATAACGCACCAGAGTACTCAATACTTAGGGTAGTAGAGTGTGAAATAGGAAAAAGTATGACCCCGACGGCAGAGCTCAAGCCGTTTCGACGGCTATTTCTGGACGCAGAAATAGCCGTCGAAACGGCTTGAGCTCTTCCGTCGGGGTCATACTTTTTCCTATATATATATATATATATATATATATATATATATATATATATATATATTTTAAGCATATATTCATATATATTGATATAAATATATATATATATTTATATATATATAAATATATATATATATATATAAGTATATATATATATATATATGTACAGCCGAACCATGTTATTCTTCAATCATTTACTATATATATATAAAGAAATTCTTTTTGGAATAAATAAATAATAAATTATCACTTATTCTCTATATGTCGTGTACATACGAAAAAGAGGTATATTATGTAGTCTCTGCCTGCATTTTTGTCATCATTATCTGTCTGAATATCCTGCCGTACTTCCATTTATGTTCGTCTTCCTCACCAGACACACACAAAACAGGAACTTCAAAATATTTTCTATACATCGTCTGCACTTTTTCTCTATAACCAGCACGAACATTCATATTTAACTATGTCTAGCAACATAAACAGCACAATTGCTAAATCTTGCAAGCTAAAGAACGTATCAATTTACATATATAGCCTTTCATAACGATGGTTTACTGTCAACGACTATTCGGCTTTTGACCAAATATCATTAAAGGACATGGACAAAGGTAAGATAAAAATAAAAGAACAAAATGACCTCCAAAATCAAATAAGACAAACCCCAAAAGACCCCCAAATCAAACAAACGAGTATATAAATAAATAGAACAAGAATTAATAAATAAAATATGCAAGTAAAATGAGGTAAAAAAGCACGTGCACATTCGTATGTACACATATATATGTCTCTCTGTGTGTATATGTATATATATACATATATATATATATATGTGTGTGTGTGTATATACAATTTCTTATAATTGTGACCTCTCTCCTACTTTCTCTCTCTCTCTCTCTCTCTCTCTCTCTCATATATATATATATATATATATATATATATATATATATATATATATAACATAAAAAGTCAGGACACAACGGCTGAGCTCTTGCCATTTCAACAGCTAGTTCCATATCAAAACACCAGCACCAACAGTTTTGCAGGACATGTCAACATGAATGGACCTGTTATTTTTATCTAAAGACATTTCTTCCAATTCCAACCCGCCCATCCCCTCAATCTATCTTATTTCTCATTCTTTCCTCTGATGAAGAACTAGCGTCCGAAACGTTAAGACCCTCTTCCTGCTACATCAAGCGTTAACGTAATATATCCCTTCCATGTACCCTACCGATTATGTTGTTATTTCTGTTTACCTTTTACACACGCACACACACATATATATATAAAGTAACAAGAAATGCTCTTCTCATCCTGATTAACCGGGAACAAAGAATGGAAGCGTGTATTAGAAACAGTTTCATCAATACACCAATGCCACTGAGCCCCAGAGCCACACGTTTCTCATGCAATCAAGAAATGATATATGCAACCCATAGGTCAAACTGATGGAGATAAATATTCAATAAGCGTATATCATGCTTGACATTTTCTAAATATCTGTATCTGCCAATAGATAATTAGATGTATTGATTACAGGAGAGAAAGAGAATAAAGCCGAACACGACTTTCTCATTAGCGACTCAAGTGAAGTGAAATAGCAACAACAAAGAATCAAAATTGGATCACGGTATGTTTAACAAGATTGATACTAATATCATATAAAGACGAGAGAGGTTTATAATATCTAATCTTCAGTCTTCGGCTTCCTTCGGTTTCAATTATGTGTGTCCTAGTTAAGGCAACAGAACAGCCTACTGACAAAAATAATTGTTTCTACTTTTGGCACAAGGCCAGCAATTATCCTAGTGCATTCTTAGTCTTACTCTTAGATCCTCCATCCCTTGTGGAACATTGGGCAACGAGCTGCCTCCACTTGATCCTGTCACTGGCGGCCCTTCCAGCACCTCTCCAGGTAATTCCCATTACTGGTACTTTATTTTATCGACCCCGTAAGGATGAAAGGCAAAGTTAACCTCGGCGGGATTTGAACTCAGATTGCAAAAGGACATAACTATATGCTGCAAAGCATGGCGTCTGACCCTCTACCGATACTGCCAATCCACCTACTGACAAAAATAATTGTTTCTACTTTTGGCACAAGGCCAGCAATTATCTCAGTGTATTATTGGTATTTTATTTTATCGACCCCGTAAGGATGAAAGGCAAAGTTAACCTCGGCGGGATTTGAACTCAGACCGCAAAGGGACGTAACTCCATACTACAAAACATGGCGTCCGACCCTCTACCGATACTGCCAATCCACCTACTGACAAAAATAATATGAGTATTCTACAGACGTGAGAACCGTTAACTATTTTGTTTCAAGGGTTCTAATAGAAAGTACAGTGCCCTCTAATAGAAACTACACAGCCCTCTAATAAAAACTACATTGTAATCTAATAGAAACCACTGCCAACGTGTTTGAAAATAATCACAAATATATATAAAAAAATTAGTAAAATAACTTTCTTGTTATTAAGATCTTATTTGGAATATGACTTAAAATTTTAGCATTCACATTACACTATATTTACTTTTGTATTTTCGCGGTAAATATTTTTAGAATCTATGATATTTTGATATTATTTATTTTAAGAACAATACCTTAACATCAGTATCAGCAGCCGGTTACAGTCAGTTTGAACAGAAAGAGGTGAGAGAATTCTGGTCGGATATGGCTGGTTTAAATTCCAAAGAGTTAAGAAAGGTTTTTACAGAATTATGATGGGAGATTAAAAAAAAAAAAAAAATATATATATATAAATATATATGTATGTAAAAGGTAAACAGAAATAACAACACAATCGGTACAGTATATGGAAGGGATATATTAGGTTAACGCTTGATATAGCAGGAAGAGGGTCTTAACGTTTTGGACGCTAGTCTTTCATCAGAAGAAAGATTGAGAAATTAAATAGATTGAGGGGACTGGCGGGATGGAATTGGAAAAATGTCTTTAGATAAAAATAACAGGTCCATTCATGTTGACATCTGTCATTGAACTAGAAGAGATTTCTGACGGTTTTCTATAAAAGAATGTTAACGTAATTTTCAACGAGATTCTGCGTGACAGTGTGTGTGACAAAACGATAACCATAGAATTACTGGTACAGTCTCTCCGACAGGATTCCATGCAATCTTCGTCAACCCAGTTCCATTCTTTCATTTAACGAAGGTACCAGTCATGTAAGGGGGTTGTTTCAATTGACTACCTTTACTCTTCTGAAAGAAATTGTTATGTATTGATGTAATAAATCGATATCATATCAATACAGGAGATAATATTGATAAGAAACGTCAGTTTTATATAACTTATGACAAGGATGTAGATGTCATATCTGTTTTGCAAACGAGACGATCGTGGTATCAATAAAATGTAGATGTAAATAATACCAATGAAACCCCCCCCCCCCCACACACGCATACACACACAGAGATCATTCCCTTTGATATTTATAACATAAACAAAAGCAGACGACTGTGCTATCGATATCATATCTATATAGCAGACGACCGTCACTTTGATATCAAACTTTTTATCTAATCAACAAATTGTGATATATGAATGTGAGTGTGTGTGTGTGTATATATATATATATATATATATATATATATATAATGACAGTCGGTCGACGTTCGTCAAATGGACCGAGGTAACAATGTTTCCATTGGTCTTTCCAATTGCTAATACTATCTATCGGGCGCAAATCCAGGTAGAAGGAGCAATGTGAAATAATATATATATATATATATATATATATATACACACATATATGTAGATCCTTGGAAAAATCGAGGGGTAAACACAGTAAAAAAAAAAGGGTACTATATATATATATATATAAGAGAAAACACAGGTAAGCATTAAGAGAAGGATTTTATCCAGGTATTTACGACCGTTTCATTGGTAAGTGCAACCTTATATTGCTATACTGCAAATAGCAGCCACTCAATTATAATTGTTGTTCACGTCCAAATTATCAAAATAGTGAGTCTGCTTCCCTAACTATATATATATATATATTATTGTTATTTTCTATTACATGGCTTGTTCTTTGTACGATTTGGGGTATTTACTGGGACGTTGTAAGAACCAGTTGTTTGATGGTTTATATACAATCACCTTAATTAAGGACACTTGAGATGTAGCTAGAGAGGTTAGATTATAATATGATACGTTACATTTAAGCACGGATTTTGATCATAGGAATATACATAAGATGTTTGTGAGAGATTTCTGTGGGTTATTTATATTGGCCAACGGCCAACGACAGGGAAAATTAACTTTATGTATGACTGTTATCCTTACGGGGTCGATAAAATAAAGTACCAGTAATGCACTGGGTAATTGCTGGCCTTGTGCCTAAAGTAGAAACAATTATTGTTAAGTGTTTTAAAGAAATCGTTCAACGGTTGTGCGACTATAGACATTCTAGATTTTACTACTAAGGGGTGGGGCACATATTTACTTCATTGTTTAGATATTATTAGGGTCAGGGGTCTCAAATGGTTGATATAGATACAAGGGAATCTATTAGGGAGTTTATTAGAGAGAACGGGTCTTTTTGTTAAGTAGGATAACTTTACGCCCGATCGATGATTTCGTAGATAAAATAAGCAGTAAATATTGCATTGCCATGGAAAACTGTGAAGGATGAAAGAAAATGGTTGGTATCATGGTAAAAGGTAGAATAAGGAGATTCGAAAGGGTGGTTGGAGAGGCGTCAATTCCTGGGAAATTTGAAGTTGAACGGTATTTAAGTGAGTTTTGTGGTAGGTATATTATCGTGCCAACAGATAAGATTGCGTCTTATTCCATGATTATTGGTAAGAGATATTATTTGGATGGTTTCTGGATAGAGAGTTGGTAGATGGTGGTGAGTATAGCTTTTCTGGTATTGGAACTTATATGTGAAACATATCATTGTCGAAAGACATTGGTTCAACAGCTAGTCTGGAACTAGCTGTTGAAACGGCAAGAGCTCAGCCGTCGGTCCCCACTCCTTATAACACCCCTCTCTCTCTCTCATATATATATATATATATATATATATATATATGAAAGGCAACATATATATATGTGTGTATACATATGTGATGGACGAAATACAAAGATGGAAACATTAAGACATTTTCTTCTGATATCTATATATATATATATATATATATATATATATATATATATATATCCATATATATATAAACGGAAAAACTGAAACGAAATTTCATTTCCCACTCTTAGTACGGCTGTTACTTAAATATAAGTATGTATACGTACATACATATATGTATAAAGACGTACAGTAGTATGTATATATATATATATATATACATACATGCACACACATATATATATATATGTATGGATTCACCGAACTTTTATTATAATGCTCGGTGTGTTTGTAAACAAACATCCCGAATTAACCATCGTTGCTCATTTGTTCAACACTGACAAAGGAACGCTGTACTAGTTTCAAGCTTATTAGCTATCGTCAGCAACGTATACCTTCCTGCCAGATGGTTGAACGCCTGAAAGTATATACTTTCCTTATGCATATTAACGGCTGAGCAGCCTAATTTGCATATCGAGTGAGTTAATCGATGGTTGCTAGACACTGTACGACTTAATTCGGGATGTTTGTTTACAAACACACCGAGCATTATAATAAATGTTCGGTGAATCCATACGTACATATATATGTGTGCATGTATGTATATATACATACTACTGTACGTCTGTATACATATATGTATGTACGTATACATACTTATATATATATATAAATATATATATTTATTAAAATAACAGATTAAATTTAAGAATCGCTGCTTTGACTCTTAATATTTTAATAAATATTTTAATAAATATTTTAATAAATATTTGCTCTACGGTTCTTATATATTTGATATATATTTATCCTTATCGAGTCCTCTTTGGATTTTAGTCTTCAAATTTATTATTATTACTATAAATATATATATATGTGTGTGTGTGTTTCAATGTTTACATAATATTGCAAAACCGAATTGTATCACCTTCTAGTATAATGTTTATGTCAGTTGTCCTCTGGCAAAGATGACAACAACAAAACACAAAAAAATAATAACAACAACATTAACAACGCACACAAAAAACCTGAAGACATTAACATAAGAAAAGATGAGATGATGTCTCAGAGTGGAAGATAAGAGACAGAAACTTCCTTTGATTCATTTCATTGGATTTAAGTATTTAAGTTTAATCAATACCCAGTGGAAGCCTCACAACAGTATAATGGACACTACAAAGTATCTACCACTACTACTACCAAAACTAACACCATTACAACTACCACCACTATTACTACTACCACTACTACTAACAACACTAACACCAACACTAACACCATCACTACTACCGCCACTATTACTACTACCACTACTACAACTACTACCACCAACACTAACACCACCATCACCACCAACACCAACACCACTACCACTACCACCACAAACACTAACACCACCACGACTACCACCACTAACACCACCATCACCACAAACACTAACACCACCATCACCACCACCACCAACACAATCACCACTACAACTACCAACACCACTACTAACACAACCACCACCACTACAACTAACACCAGCACCACCACCACCACCACAACAACCACCACCACTAACACCACCACTAACTACCATCACCACAACAACCGACCCTCACTCCCTCTATTGGTAAAATTTTGTGAAATTATAAAACCAGAAGAACATACAAACATACATAGATGCATACATACTTACATACATACATAGATACATACATACACGCACACACACGAACACATGCACACACACACACACACATATATATATATGTATATATGTATATATATACGTACATCCATACACATATATACACATATGCAACGAGAGAAAGCGAGAGAGAGAAAAAGAGAAAGAGAAGAAAGAAAGAGTATATATAATTGAATTACTCAATAACCTATTGTTTTTACGTAAATATAATTGGTGTAGAATCATGTATGTTGGCAGGTATATATATACACACACACACACACATTTATATATATCCTTATACATCCATATGTATGTATGTATGTATGTATGTATATACATTGGTTAAGAGAGTGGGACTGGCTTTGTGCAGTGCCTTTGCTCACTATAAAAGCTTCACGGCACAGGCATTGCTTTATATCTGGAGATCTCTCTGCACTTGTCGTCACATGGTACCAAGGGCCCAGCACTATGTGTCAATAATTGTCACAAGTGTAGTGTTTGTACCAGAGTTTTCAAGTCGCTTGCTGGACTAAAAAGTCACACTCGTTCAGCGCATCGGTAGGGGTTCTCCTACATGGATATAAAATAGTGGCCGTACTCGAAAACGAGTTGGCAGCCACCATGTATATATATATATATATGGATGTATAAGGATATATATATACATATCCTTATACAACTATATATATATATATTTATATATATATGCACATACATATAGCACACAGGCACACATACATACACACATACACACATACACATATGCTCACATACACATAGATACAAGTATACATACACACATGGTGAGTGTGATAAAGATCTGCGAAGAGGTCATTGTCTCATGATTTATGGAAATTTTTCTTCCAATATAATTATACGAATATAGGAATATAGAAATATAAGAATATAGGAATATAGAATATAAAAATATATCTTATCAATACTATTTTAATGCAGAACGCAGCTAAATGTTCGTCTATATGTTTATATGTGAATGTGGCGTTGTGAAATTAAGTGAATATATAGACCTGTATTGTATACATTCTCCTCCGAGACTAAGATGCCTGTGTGTATATGTATGTTGGCGTGACATACAAATATATATATATATATGTGTGTGTGTGTGTGTTAGGTAATTCCGAAGGAAAAGCAAAGGAAAAACGAGTGCTCTATATATAGAACAGAGCTATTTAATTAGAAAGTGAACAACACAAAATATAACTACTCCATTACCAAAGGTTTCTGGATCACTACACATTCTGTGTTGGCCATTGTTGTAAGAGTGAGTTCGTTGCTGCTGCCCTTAGGTTACCTTCGTACCGTGCTGTGGGCTCGTCCGGGATCCTGCATAGCAGGGTGTCGAGATGTTTCTTGAAAACATCCACGTCCACACCATGCAGATCTCTCAAACCCCTTGGCAGCTTGTTGAAGAGTTGAGGGCCTTTGAACCCAGGCTATTGCAATATCTGCTCCTTATTCTCTCTCTCTATATATATACTTACACACGCACACACACACACATATATATACATATATATATAAGTGTGTATATATATATATATATATATATATATATACTTATAATATATATTATTCTTCAATATGTGATATATAAATGACTATAACATTGAAGCAGAGTATAGATATATAGATATCGTTTCTCGTTGTTGATGTCGTTCCATTCGATCGTTTCAATGTTGCACATAATGCACTACAGGCGACAGTGATGCAGTTTTACACAGAACATATGTTGCAACACTACCAGTAATACACTGGGATCAAATTTCTTCTCCCCTAAAAATGATGGTATCCTTGTAGCTTAAATTAGAAACCTTTATTGCAACATTGGTTTATGATAATATTACTGTAGTGTTTATTTTTAGTATGTTTCATACAACTTCACTTCCAATGTCGTTATAGCTTGCAAAATTATTTCTAACAAAATTGTGTAAGTTAGAACAAACACTGAGAACATGAGAGAGAGAGAGAGAGAGAAAGAGAGAGATAGGGGCGGGCAGAGAGAGGGAGTGACTGAGAGATAGAGAGTGTGTAGCATGAAGAGAGAAAAAGAGGGAAAAGAGTTAGGGAGAAACGGAGGAGGGTGTGTGTGTGTAGAGAGAGAGAGAGAGAGAGAGAGAGAGAGAGAGAGAGAGAGAGAGAGAGAGAGAGAGAGAGATAGTGGGGTTAATTGATAATGAAATATGGAGAGAGTAGAATAGACAAAGGAAGTTCAGCAGCAGTAGTAGTAGTAATAGTAGTAGTAATAAAAGAGATGGAGAAAGGCGAGAAAGGTGAAAAGAGAACGAAAGTATGTGTGTGTGTGGGAGAGAGAGATATATATATATATATATATATATATAGAGAG
>OZ024755.1:6062047-6067047 GCA_964016885.1 Eledone cirrhosa
AAGAACAGCCGATCTTCCACTGTCATCGCCTCCATCTCTCTGTCCCTCCCCCACTCTCTGTATGATGAGCAAATGGGGTCCCACGTACTGGCCTGCCTATAGCCCCGGCGGACAGAATCGAGAAGGCGTTTCCCCAGAGGATGGTAAGGGAAATGCGTTGAAAGATCCATTCCATTTCGCGAGGCTCACACTTGCGGCTAGCCAGCTCAGCACCTATGGTGGTAAGTAGGGAGGTAGCCCTAGGGCCGAGGACACCAGAAGTCTCCACTGCTACAGATAGCCAGCTCAGCGCCTATGGTGGTGAGTAGGGAGGTAGCCCTAGGGCTGAGGACACCAGAAGTCTCCACTGCTACAGGTAGCCAGGTCTGCACCTATTGTGGTGAGTAGGGAGGTAGCCCTAGGGCCGAGGACACCAGAAGTCTCCACTGCAACAGGTAGCCAGCTCTTCTGCACCTATTGTGGTGAGTAGGGAGGTAGCCCTAGGTCCGAGGACACCAGAAGTCTCCACTGCTACAGGTAGCCAGCTCTGCACCTATGGTGGTGAGAAGGGAGGTAGCCCTAGGGCCGAGGACACCAGAAGTCTCCACTGCGAAGGATACGACCGCAAACCTGTCGGAGAGCGACCGGTATTTGGAGAGAAAAAGTATTAGACATCTTCAAAATGAAAGTCCTCCGAGTTTGCCAGGAGTCGAACCTAGAAGTGTGGCTAGAATTGAGATAACAATGTCTTTGGCACAACAATCTGACAGATGTTATCGCTCACTAAGACACTTTACTTTATACTGAACACTAACGTACGTACGTACCTACGTAATTGGTTTCTATAGCAACAGACGTTAGTTGTGCACGGGGTATACAACATCCACCCCTGAAATAAAACAAAGATGATCAGGATGAGGGATGAGGGAAGAGGAGAGAGAGGAAGATAAAGAAGAAAGAAAAGTGAAGACAAGTAAAGAAGGAGAAGAATAGATAAAGAAGAAGAAGTAGAAGAAGATCTAGAAGTAGAATAAGAAGAATACGAAGGAGAAACTTAAGAAGGATACGATGAAGAAGAAGAATACGAATAAGAAGTAGAAGAATACGGAGAAGAAGAAAAAAAAAAGAAGAAAAAAGAAGAGGAAGAAAAAAGAAGAAAAAGAAAAAAAAGAAAAAAAGAAGAAGAAGAAAAAAATAGAAGAAAAAAGCAGAAGAAGAAAAAAGCAGAAGGAGAAGAAAAAAAAGAAGAAGAAAGTATATATTGTGGTTTTCCAAAGACCTTTGCTAACCGCCCCTGGTTTCCGGTTGCATAGATATCAAAACGACTCTGCAATGCAATATTTGTATAGAGATGCAAATGTGCAGGACTCTCTTACCAAAACAGAGAGATAACGAAAGAAACCAGCATACTAAAATAAATACATTCGCGCACAAACAGAAGTATATATATACTAGTTAACCACCCATCATTGTGGCAGCAAACCACAAGCATATACACACACACACACATATATATATATATATATATATATATATATATATATATATATATATATATATATATATATATATATATATATATATATATATATATATAATACATATATATATATATACATATATCTATATATATAAGTATATATAAGTATATATATATATATAATACATATATATATACATACATATATCTATATATATAAGTATATATAAATATATATATATATATAATACATATATATATACATACATATATCTATATATATAAGTATATATAAGTATATATATATATATAATACATATATATATACATACATATATCTATATATATAAGTATATATAAATATATATATATACATACATATATCTACATACATATATCTATATATATAAGTATATATAAGTATATATATATATATATATATATATATTGTTATACTTTGGGAGGGGCATGTTGCCAATAAGAAACACACGCACCATTGTTTTCACTTCAATTTATTATAATAAATTTATAAATTTAGGAATTTATAAATTTCCGGTTGGTTGGTTCCAAAACCAGATGATTGTTTATATGTTGTCAAAGTTCTTTCGTCACACATTCTGTGACCTCTGAATGTTACACAGATTGTGTGACGAAAGAACTTTGACAATATATAAACAATCATCTGGTTGTGGAACCAACCAACCAACCGGAAATTTATAGATTCCTAAATTTATAAATTTATTATAATAAATTGAAGTGAAAGCAACTGGTGCGTGTGTTTCTTATTGGCAACATGACCCTCCCAAAGTATAACAATATCGGTTTCAACACGTTTTCAGATAAAGAATCTTGCTAAACAAATTCAGAAACGAAATATATATATATATATAAGTATATATATATATATATATATATATATACATATATATATATATATATACATATATATACAAGTATATATAAGTATATATATATATACATATACAAGTATATATAAGTATATATATACATATATACACAGGCTGGTATATATTTATTTAATGAGTAAAGTATATAAGAAAAACAAACAAATGCAGGCACAAAAACGCTTACGCACACACATACTCTCACCGTATACTTGAAATATATAAAGGCAAACAGAAGTAACAAAGTAAAGACACAGTACAATGAAGAAATGTATTAGTTTTACGCTTGATATGGTAGGAAAAGTGTCTTCACTTTTCGGACACTAGTCCTTCATCAGAAATAGAATTAGAAATTAAAGAAGAAATATTAACATAGAGGAGAATGAGTTGTGGTATAAGGGGAAAAGGGTTATTTGAGAAAAAAGAGGTTTAGTTTAGGTACCCTCTCTTATATTAAAGGTACAACTCAATTTTACCAGTTATATGGACTGGATCAACGTAAACTAATGTATCTTTTTTAAGAACACCATGTGCAACTGGGAACGAACTTACGATCTTACAACCGTGAGCCGAACACCCTTACCACTAAGTAAAAATGTGCCTTTATAGTTAGCTATTATTGTATGAGGATTTATATAAAAAAAGCTATAGTATGCCTATAAAATGCTCGTCAATTACAGTAATAGGCCATAATGTGTATATATATTCTCTGAGTATTGCAAGAAAGCTGCCATAAAAAGAAAAAAATATATACTAGAATACAAAACAACCCTTTATTCCCTTCCTTATAATATATTCGTAATCATGTATAACTGCCTGCGAATACATATATGGGAGTATAATATGCTATGACAGAAATTGCAAATCTACTCAGAATCATATATGAATTTTGTAGAGATGAAATATTCATTGTACATATAAATCTGCAAATATATACAAAATATACTCATGTATAATATGTAGAAATAGATAAGACTGTACACGTGTTACATAGGGCAAATATATATATATATACATATACATATATCTATATACATATACATATATTTACATATATTTATATACATATACATATATTTATATACATATACATATATTTATATACATACACATATATTTATATATATACACATATATTTATATATATACACATATATTTATATATATACACATATATTTATATACATATACATATATATTTATATACATATACATATATATTTATATACATATACATATATTTATATATATACATATACATATATTTATATATATACATATACATATATTTATATATATACATATATTTATATATATACATATACATATATTTATATATATATACATATACATATATTTATATATATACATATATTTATATATATACATATACATATATTTATATATATATACATATACATATATTTATATATATACATATACATATATACATATATATACATATACATATATACATATATATACATATACATATATACATATATATACATATACATATATACATATATATACATATACATATATACATATACATATATACATATATATACATATACACATATACATATATATACATATACACATATACATATATATACATATACACATACATATATACATATATATACATATACATATATACATATACATATATTTATATATATACATACATATATATATATACATATATTTATATATATACACATATATATATATATATACATATATATATATACATATACATATATTTATATATATACACACATATATATATATACACACATATATATATATATATATATATATGTTAACAACTACAAAATTATAGAGTTATAGAGATATACAAGCTATACAGTAGTAAATATTCTATATAGCCTTAAGTATTGTAGATCGAAATTGCATTGGACTAAATATATTTTCAATGAAAATATAAAGTAATACGGGAAATTAATAGTAGCTGAACTATAGTATTAAACATCAAGAAATAGGCATAAAATTGGACTTAGAATATAGATGTGCAAACGTCTCATATATATTCACGGCACGCACACATACACTTACACACGCTCATATATTCATGCTCATATACATATGTATATTGATTAAATAAAAGGATTTGAACGTATTTTTTTATCATGATATTCTGTTGCATACATATTAACTCACATTATAGGCCTAATAATATATACATGCATACATACATACATATATATATACATACATTCATGCATATACACAAACATACAAACACACACGCGCATATATATATATATATATATATACATATACATAAATGTGGACACTTACTATGCAGTATTACTATGTTGTTTAACACGAATATATATGTGTGTACATAAATGGAAATATATACACAAACAAAATATATAATACGATTGCATGAGTGTATGATATGTATATATATCACTATTTATGAAATATATTATAAATGGCATTCAAGTTATTAGATGTTGACAAATATACTAGAAAATTGAAAATTGAAATTACAATGTAAAGATATTCTTCACACCGGAAATTGAACCATGAAACTTTAACCGATAGAAATGAAGAACATATTGGTGACTTCACCATCGAATTCACTCTAAACATCGTATATA
>OZ024755.1:6074547-6077047 GCA_964016885.1 Eledone cirrhosa
TTCAGAGAGAGAGAGCGAGATTGATAGATCGATAGAGAGAGAGAGAAAAAAAGAAAGAAATAGAGAGAAATATAAAGAGAATTCGATGGACATGCATCGAACTCTTTGTTGCAGATTTCTAAAGTAACTCTTTAGATGTGTCATATTTGTCTGCCTCCAATCACACTATTGGTATTGAGAAGTTGAACAACCAGTTCAACTAATTAACCATGAAACTAACTATTTCACTAACTAACTGACTAACTCACTAACTAAATCAACAAATAAACAAATAAACAACAAAATAACAAAATATATTCTAGTTAATAATTGGTAATTATTTAAAAGATCGCGAGACAAGAGTATTTAGTGGTTATAATTCATTTAAAATCTTTATTAAACATTTACGTATTGAGAGTGTATGATAGCGTCAGCTAAGTTTTTCTACTGATCATACATACATGGGCATTAATTGAATTAAGACTTTCTCTGTACAGCTTCAACCACGTTAATAAACCTGAAATTTCTCACCTGCACACTTGCACTCTACTGCAGCCTCATGATACAATACATATATAAGAAGGTATAACAATGTAGCATGATTAAATACCAAGGTGTGTTGACAGAGAAGGATATACGTAACGAACTACCGTGGAAGGTTGGTATAATATACTAGCACGTGTGTAAAGGTAGAAACATTATATATAAGCTAGAAATATTTCCATAGCAAAGTTGATGTTTTCATGCTTCATATGGAATCAAGAGAAAATAAGCTTTAGTTGGCATGACAACTGATATTCTGCAGTTGACATGTGACTGACATTAAAATCACTAAATCAGTTACACTTATGTGTGATATAAAATGTGTTTAGACTAATTGATACAACACCTATTAGTGTTATATATATATATATATATATATATATATATATATATATATATATATATATAACACTAATTGCCTCAGCTGCGTTTGTCTGTTTCTCTCTTACTGCTTCCCCGCTCTCTCTGTTTCTCTCACCTATATATATATATACACAAATATATATATATATATATATATATACACAAATATATATATATATATACACAAATATATATATATATATACACAAATATATATATATATATATATATATATACAAATATATATATATATACAAATATATATACAAATATATATATATATATACAAATATATATATATATATATATACAAATATATATATATATATACAAATATATATACAAATATATATATATACAAATATATATACAAATATATATATATATATATATACAAATATATATGTATATATATACATATACACACACATATATATATATATATATATATATATATATATATATACAAATATATATATATATATACAAATATATATATATATATACAAATATATATATATATATATATAATTTAGAAGGGAGAAGGTGCTGCGTGGTTATTAAAAACGAGTGTTTAGAAATATAAGGAAAATACAAACAAAGCACTGATCCCCTCATCAGTTATCTGCTGTGGGTCTCGGACGTTTGACATAACAGCATATTTCATTTCAAATAATTTGCTTCTACTATAAATAAAAGCATGAATACCATACTATCCTGTTTATCTGTGGATACATATGCAGCTATTTACGTAGATATGTGAAACTAATATCTTTCGGAAAGCCATGAATATCATATACGTAGTTCCAGCACAACTATTAAGACTAACTAGGAAGCCGCCTTCTGCGAAGACCTCAGAGAGGTGAATTACTGAACCTGCGATCAATAAATATATAAATCACTAAAAATCATCGATGTGAAGCGGTGATGTGGAAATATATAGGACGGTGGAGATTGAAGTAAGTTATTATAAACTGTAGCATAATCTAGAGTGGGTGAGGGGAGACTTTTAGAAAAAAATGCTGGTTTAGTAATTTGTTTAGTGTGGTCATAGTAAGAAGTGTCAAAATGTAGGTTTGCAAGTTTGGATATGTGATTAGAATGTCTCAGGAAAGAATCGCTGGACAGAATTTACGGGCAAAACCAACCGTCAAGAGACCCAAGAGCGGACCTCAACAAGATAGTTGGATAACATCCATGAACTTGGCTGGTGTCGTTTGGAGATCCAGCCAGATCAGTTGGAGACGGTTGCTTCGGACATGACCCACTGGAAGGAGTGTTTGAAGACTCTATACCCATGACCCTCTCAGGAATAAGTGGGCAAAGAAGAAAAAGAAGATGGTCGACTTATCCATTTCTCTCGGTTATTCTCCTTCTCTGGAAGAAATCAGCTGCTTTACAACCTGGGGAGGGATGGGCTCCGCTTGTCTTAAAATGCATAAGACACCACGTGTGTCAAAAAGGCGTCCATTACAACTCTACCAGAAGTAAAGGACTTCCCTTCCTTCTATCCAATCCAAATTGATATTCCAATAAACTCAAATCTATAAAAGCCATTTATTGGGTACTTATATTTGACATGAAATCTAAAGCATATTGAACCCAATTCAAAACT
>OZ024755.1:6082047-6084547 GCA_964016885.1 Eledone cirrhosa
AATCCATACGTACATATATATATGTGTGCATGTATGTATATATATATACATAGTACTGTACGTCTGTATACATATATGTATGTACGTATACATACTTATATTTAAGTAACAGCCGTACTAAGAGTGAGAAATGAAATTACGTTTCATTTTTTCCGTTTATATATATATATATATATATATATATATAAGGTAAGCAGAAATAACAACACAATCGGTACAATATATAGAAGGAATATATTAGGTTAACGCTTGAAATAGCAAGAAGAGTGTCTTAACGTTTCGGACGCTAGTCCTTCACCAGAAGAAAGAATGAGAAATAATATATATATATATATATATATATATATAGATACATGGAGAGAGAGAGAGAGAAAGGAAGAGTAAGAGAGGAAGAGAGAGAAAGAGAAAGAGAGAGAAAGAGACAGAGAGAGAAAGAGACAGAGAGAGAGTTAGCGAAAGAGTAGGAGGTTGAAATGTTTGCTGATGATAGAGGGTAGCTTTCGACTGAACCGCAGCAGCTATCTCTATCTATGAATAAACTGCATAGCATATTTTGGAGCTGTATGCTTCGGATGTCATAAGTTGAACCATATATCTAAAAAGTCTGTTTTAATCACCCACTTAACTTTTTCGGAAGGATCGAGAGAATGCACACGTGCTACCAGGGGAAGTTAGCAATAGGCAATTAAGAATCAGTGCAATTTATAAATGGAAGTAACATAATACAAAGGGGAGAGGATGAAAAGGGAAGAAAGAATCCAGTTGAAATAAAGCCATGAAATTTGATCTTTGAAAAAATTTGATCCTTGAAATAATTTGATATCTTCAGCAATTTTCCTCAAAGGAATTGATAATAATCAGAGAAAAATGATAACAGAGAAACATAATTAAAAACGAACGCATTTTTCTCTTCTTCGTGAAGAAAATCATAGAATCGCAACGGCGTCCATCTTTTTGCTTAATAAGCGAACTCAAATTGACTGAATTTACTTAATAATAGAAGAGGGCAAGACGTTATTCGTTTGGGAAATTAACAAATGTATAGCAAGTTGGCTTTCGGTTACTGAAAAATCCCTGGAGAATCAAGAAATAGTTTGTCTTTTATAAATCATTCTTATATAGTCTGAAAAACAATTATGTAAGGCAAGTGAAATTTTCCCCATGATAACCATCTTTTAGAACACTCATCGTTGGAACCGATCGAGGCTCAACAGCAACAACAACAATAACAACGATGTATAAATGTCACGCTATCTATAAAAATGAAGTATATTTCTAATCTATTACTTTAAAACATTGCGCTTATATAGGTCAATCTAGGTGAATACAAACAGGAAATTAAGCAAATGGAATGAACGTAAGAGAGACAATCTCATGAATAAATATAATATATAAATAAATATTATTGATTCAAAGCAAAGAACATTGGATTTACATAACTGCTCCATATATTCATAGGAGTTGTTTAGAAATTGTTGAAATCAATCATTGTTCCACCT
This sequence comes from Eledone cirrhosa, assembly GCA_964016885.1. Taxonomy (NCBI): domain Eukaryota; kingdom Metazoa; phylum Mollusca; class Cephalopoda; order Octopoda; family Eledonidae; genus Eledone; species Eledone cirrhosa. Next base: position 6,083,547 of record OZ024755.1, read on the forward strand.
TCAGAGAATTTTAAAGATTCATGACTTAGAAATATAAGATCTTCAAGATAATATACTACTACTACTACTACTAATAATAATGTTTTTCCCTAGGTGTCAGGAAGACACTCGGCATATATCTCAGAAACAATAATGAAAGAAAATACTAAAAAAAAAAAATAATAATAACAATAATAATAATAAAAAGAAAAATAAACGAAAAAGAAAACCTTCCGAAAACAATGAATTTAGTTTTAAATTTTACACTGTCTAATATTTTTAATAGATAACGTAAAGAGAGACATAGTCATGGTGAAGTTGTTGGGGGCATTTTAAACCTGGCGGCGATAAAGAGAAACAGAGGAGGAACCAATCTAAGTGAAGATGAATCACACGGAAAAGATGAAAAGCAAATTCGAACGCAGCGAGTTTGAACTGGGAACGTAGTGATCCAGAGCAAACATCGATATAGTTTTATCTGTTAGTATTCTCAGAATGTGAACATCTTGGTATATTTAACCCTCTTGAAGCCATCAAGCAGAAGTTCAGTACTAAGTCTTTGGAGGCAGATCTAATTAATTTAATAAACTGCCTTTCAAAACTAATTTTGAAAAAAAACTTTGGGAGAGTAGAATGAATCCAGGATTAAAATGGTTATTTCAAAAGTTGTAAAATATATATAATTTCAAGAGTTTAGCAAAACTCATAAAAAACGGAATTATTATTGAATAATATCTTTTTCACTGAACATCGCAATAATCTCTAGAAAAAAAACATGACAATACACTTCTTCGTGTAACATTATTTGAACTATTATATATATATATATATAACTTGATTATTTTTTCGTTGCTTTGGTATTATGTGGCTAGGCTCGCCTGTCGCAGTCTTCAATTTGTCAAGCTATCTAACGTATGTTATTACTCTAAGGTGACACAACCTTATCGAGTGCCTTGCTGCACATTCCTAATTGTGCAGTGCCTTTGCTCACTATAAAAGCTTCACGGCACAGGCATTGCTTT